>CAJHQP010000216.1:0-238259 GCA_905132765.1 Moricandia arvensis | reverse complement strand
GTATACTTTTAAGCGTGGCACATATATCAAGTACATCTAAAATGATAATAAATTCACGAGTAAATACTAGGTTTAAATATATACTAAAACAACCTCGGTTAGTGTTAAGCTTTAAACCCCAACGTTGAGATTTAATTGCCCACACTTTCACTTGGAACTATGTTTCCAATTCACATGACACTCAGACACAGTCAATGTCTTTAGGTTCTTTGTCCATCAAAACACACTAAGAACCAAATGATTGTACCCCAATAATTTTGCTGTATTGGTAAAAGTACTGATTTTCGTTTGCTAAATATCATTCTGGAAGTTCATGTACATCGTTTCCTGTGGTATAATCTTGGTTGAAATATCATTCTTCATTTGGTACATTCTTAACAAATATTTGGAAAGTTAGATATCAACATCTTATCTTCTAAAGGGTTAGGCATGAGACTAGTGCTTTAAAGATATATATTAGAATTTAGCACTTCGGAGAATGCAACTTGTCTTATCAAAATCATGAATTCACATTTTTATTTTATTTTAAGAATTGTTGTTTAATCTTCCAAAATTGATAGAAAAAATAAAGAGAAATTAAATCATACTATTACATATATTTCGCCTAATGGGTTAAAGGAGGCCTTGTTAAGGTTCCTCAGTTACCTGAAAAAGAAAAAAAATATTAAATGGGCCTCGAAAATCAAAACTTATATGAACGAGAAAGTCAACAGCCGATCTGATGATCTTTAGATTTCACTCTGAATGTTAATGGTCGATCCTCAATTTTTTTCTCTGTCTCGCTCTCAATTCCATTGCATCAGAAGCTAACATGCACACGCGCAGAAGAATCCCTGAAGCGACCGTATCTAGAAATAACAAGGTTAGGATCTTTAATTAGAAATTGTCAAAAATATCACTTTCCTTTTTCACTTTTCAAAAATACCTTAATCACTTTTATCTTTGTTTTCTAAGAGAAAAAAACACATTTATAACTTTTGGTTAATTAATGACTTAGGATTTAGAGTTAAGGGGTGGTGTACGGTGGGGTAGTGTTTAGGAATGTAAAATTTAATATTCTAATTAATTTTTAAAAATTTTGAAGGTAAAAATAAAAAATATACAAAAAAGTGGTATTTTTGAAAATTCTCGTTCTTTAATTGTACTCAGTAATTATTTAAATGTCTTCGTATTTTTGGTATGAAAGTGATGAGATTTTGATTGAATACACAAAGAATGAATCGAAATTGCAAATTAGTGACTAAGTGAGTAATAATAATTCTTGACGTTACATTATCTAATATCTTTAAGTGGTTTCAGCCAAATGTTACTATGCTTTAGAGTTTAGAGGGGTGTCTGAAGATTCCTAAAAGGCACTTTGATTCTTTATCTGTCAATCAAAATCTAAAACACAGGTTTGGCTTCAGGTAATCTTGCATAACCTGTATACTTTAGCTTAGTCTTATCTTTTCATTGAGCTGATCAGTCGATGTTAGAATTTTTTTATTGAAACTTATATTCGTTTGATCACTCTGAATTTTCATGTCTCTGGCTCTCAAGTTATTCAGACTTTGCAGAATTATCTTCTTGATTTGTGACGGTACTTGTAGGGAGTAATCAAGGGTATTATAGTTTAGATGACTGGCCAATCAACAAAGCCCGTCTAGCTCAGTTGGTAGAGCGCAAGGCTCTTAACCTTGTGGTCGTGGGTTCGAACCCTACGGTGGGCGCTTATTGTTATTTTTATTCCATAAATTCTTCATCATAGAGTTGCTTGAATTTTTTTTTTCTAATTTGTTAAGCTCACTGAAACAAGTTCTTTCCTTATTTAAGTTTAACCTAGTGTCGAGCCTTGTCTAGTATGTTACTCTTTCTTCTTCATCTATGGTACAGGTTAGAATCTGTGCTTTACTCGCCTCTCTCCCAATCCATCCTTGCAATCACGATGACTAATATGTTGAGAAACAGACGGAGGCCACAAATGAGTTCCATCGCATCCTAAACGTTTCCAAATGAAAGGTTTAAAACATTGCCTTGACAGCAAAGAAACACAGATGTATAGTAGTCAGTCATCTTACCAAACCACAAAAAATTTCATTGCCACCAATGGTAACCCCATTTTCATTTGCAGCTTGAGCTCTTGAACGGTGCTCTGCATCAAAAGGTCTTTGAACAACACCCTTTCAGATACTTTCAATCTACAAGTCTCTAAAGGCCACCCTTTAGAGACTTCTACAACGTCTTTGATGTTTCTAACATTTTTTGTGCGTAGACAAAGAGGATAATTTGGAGAATAGGGAAGTTGATTAGTGAAGCAGAAATGGCACATAACTTTTAAGAGTGCTTGGCTATTTTTTTTGCCCTGGTTCTGAGAGTTGCAGAGATTATTGTTTATTTATTTTGCTGATGAAGATCAGCAGATTTGTAGGTGGGAAAATGGTTTTATGTTTGCGTGGAGAATTAACCATGGTTTGACTTAATTTGATCCATCCAATTTGTTTTTCTTATGACCATTTTCAGTGATATGGATGTGAAAGTTCCATTTATGTAATATTAAAGTTTTTCACAAATAATATATGGAAGATCCCAACTCTACCTAAGATCCGTATGTTCCTATGGCGTGTCACTTCAGGTGCTCTTGCAGTTGCTGATCGTTTGAGTACAAGAGGTCTGGTGACTGAGTTAACATGCAAGAATCAGTATCAATCCAGGTTCAAAAGGCGTATGATGAGTCGAAACTATGGGCTGAACTTAACCAAGGTAACGGCCGAGAAGGTTTCTTTACCTACTGAGCTTGGTATCACTAGAACCTGGTCCCCTCCTATGCTTGGACAATTCAAATGTAATATACATGCGAATTGGAGGAATTTTGAGCTTCACGGTGGAGGTGCTTGGATATCAAGAGATCACAGAGGTATGGTTAGTCATCATGCTCGAGATGCTTCAGAGTTTGCATGACCTACAGTTCCAGGAGATAGACATTGGGTCATATCTTCAGGACTTGGTTGAAGCCATCAGACTGGCCAAGAGACAATGCCAAGAGTGTTCTTCACTTCCAATCGTATCTTGCACTAGGGGGACCCTCCTGGCTCCATGACCGCATTTGTAAAGAGGCATCAATCATCTACTCCTAAGCCTTTCCCTTAAGATTGAGTTTGTGTATACTTCTCTTTTGTTTTGTTTTGGGCGTTGCTTGTAGCATTCTCTTAACAATCTTATGATTGATCTTAGACGATAAAAAAAAGAAAAAAAAAGAACAATTTTCAGATGATATTTATCGATATAATATATGTTTTTCCCCAGAAAACCGTTTTTTCATTTGTATTGCAAGAACGACACTGTTGAAAATTTTCAAATTTATTTTAGAAAGTAAAATGAATGTTTTTGAAATACCCTAAATTTTGGTTTATTTTTTTTCTTCAGCCATAAGGAATTACATGTATTTTCTGTCAAGTACTGTATCTGAGAAAGCAAAACTTGATTAGAAAACGCATGTCTACTTATATTTTTGCGGTTAAGTGTTATAGGAGTAGTAATTAATATTCTTAAGACAAGATGATTAATTAAGAATCGCTGTTTGGTACAACTGACAAGTGCTGTCTGGAAACACTCTGGTGAGCCAATAGGAAAGACAGATTAGCGTCTTAGTATATATTTTAAATTGTAATTGTGAATTTGACCACTGTGAGCTCCTGAAAAGTTGGATGATTAACTTATAATTATTGCACAAACCAATGTACTCCCTCCGTTTCTGAATAAGTGTCACTTTGACACTTTTGACGGAGATTAAGAAGTATGTATAATAGACTAATATATCCTTATTTAATGTATGATTATTTAAATAAGAATGATTTAAATAAAAATCTATTGGCTATTCAAAAGGGTAAAAATTAGATTTAATGTACAAAATTGCATTGGGATTGTAGAGTGACACTTTTTTTGAAACAAAATTAAAAACTTAAAATGACACTTATTATGAAACAGAGGGAGTATAATTTTTATAGTTTAACTTCAGAAGGTCATTATTGTTTATAATGCAAGATTCCATTCAGACAATGTTCAAATTTAGTTAAAAGAATGTGTGGAAGTGGAACCGTTAAATTATGTGAGGTTTCTTTGAGCTTTAGTTTGTCGTTAGCTTAATTTGTCTTCAACTAGAATGTCTTAATGTCCTTAAAGCATCCACTTTATCATTAACCACATATCTCCCCAAAAATTGACATGTCTTCAGATTCTCAATACACTTTTAGAAAATAAATATTAACTGAAACCTATTTATTTTCTTAAAAGTTTGCTGATATTAGACGGTATTTAGATTATATTACTCCCTCCGTTCCCGAAAGTAAGATTTTTTGGGAGTTTTTTTTGTTCCACAAAATAAGATTTTCTAGAATTTTAAGGTACTTTTATTAATTAGTGTTAATGAATTGTATACTTTCAAGAAACATTAATTAAAAATACTTAAACTGTTTAAATCTTATTGGTCAATAGTTATTAGAAACTGCATAATAGAAATAAATAATATAGTTAATCATAAACATTAATTATGTTCTTAATAAACGTGCAAATTCTAGAAAATCCTACTTTCAGGAACGGAAGGAGTATGTATTAATGATTAATGTTAATTTAGTTGAGGTTATAAAGTTAAGAATTTAACTTCTACGTTTACACACACATTAATATAGTATTTACATATGGTAGGGACTGGGGAGGGACCATTAATAGGGTTCATGAGAAAAAGCCTAAGCACGATGTAAATTTGACGCAATTCGATGCTTTCCACGTGGGACTTACATTTGCATTTAATTAATTAGCTTAATTTGGGACCTTTAACTTTATTTGTTTATCAAGTAGTATCCATAGTCCACACCTTGTACCTATACGATTCATACAAAGAGGCGCAAGCATATCCATTCTATAGGTTTAAGTATATGGTTTGGTTCTGGATGATGAGGTTCAAATACCCTAATTTATGCAATTAATTAGTAAATTGTATCATATTAGTGGTAGCTAGTCAATGGAAGCGGATAATAATGGTACTTCTAATAGCAAAACATACACTAATCATTGGATATTTAAGTGAATTCTTGCAACCATTAAAGTGAAATACTGCAATTGTTTAGATGAACAAATGCAACTGTTTGTGATTGTAACTATTAGTGATTGTAACTATTAGTGATGAACCGTTGCAAAACCGTTGCAACCTTTGGTGATAAACCATTGCAACCTTTGGTGATAAACCATTGTAATTTTTGATGATTAAAACCTTTGTTAAAGAATCATTGTGACTTTTGAACAACCATTGCAATTGTTGGTGTTAATAGTTGCAAATATTAGTGTTAACCATTGCAGTTCTTCATATTCTATATAAGAAGTTTTTGGTATTGGAAAAGGATTTTGAATCACAAGAAAAGTTGAAACTAGTTAGTAGATAGAAATAGAGAGATTTATTGTTCGAAGATCATCAAAGATTTTTAAAGAAACACATATAAGAATTAAAGCTCTAAAAAACATGGGCCATGTCACGTGAATAAAAAACGGTTCGTGACGGTTAATGGCGACCAGAAGTGCGATTGTTTTCTCCTCCCTACTAATCAAAACTTGGCTATGATCAAAGCCACAAACAGTGTTACCGGTGATGTTCTACAATCCAAACATACTCATGGTGACCCCTATAATAAAAATAGCCATGGTTATGGCTTTTCTCAAACAACAAATACATAGTGATTTGTCATTTCTCTTTCTTGTGTCTGTGGTTGTGGAGGGTTTTGTTGGGAAGGTGATGATTAGTGATCAGAATCTGGATTTTCCTGATTTGAGATCATTTCATACTTCATCAACAGCAAGTCTAACACAACAACACTCGGTATGTTACTAGAATCCATTAATGATGTCGGTATGGAACAGTCTTGCGGCAGTTTCACTCTAGCATTTTCTATCTCCGTGGTGGAAAAGGTCCATTGCGGTGTTAGTTTAACAAGATATTGTCAATTTTTATTGCAATATTTTTTATTCCTCGCTGTAAATGGTGCCTTGAACGAAGAATTTGGGATCCAAGAAAATTACGAGCTTTTAAGAAACAACTACATCAGAAGATCATGAAGAGAAGATCAACTTTGGTACTGTAGGAAGAACTTTTTAAAATCTATATTTCGATACAATATTAGGATTGAATATCCAACATTTCTCTTTGAACCAAAATCATAGAAACTCTTGATTTTTAACATTCAACGAAATTTGCTACTCATTTGTATTTTTCTACTCACTAACGAAATTCTTCACTTAACCCAAGTACACATTTTCCTTTTGCAAAAGGCTTTAAAGTACACATTTTCTGAACCACATGTTCAACTTTTCTTTTAATGACATTATTTATTTTAATCAATACTAAATCTGCATAAATTTAGCTTTAGAATCTTTTTTATACAAGTTTAGAAATAATATTACTTATATACTATAATATTGTTCTAAATTTAAGATGATTGATTAGGATTGATATTCGACAAACTATAACTTTAGAGAAGTATGTATAACCCTACGCCAGTATGCCACCAGCCGAACCACACATTGATTTGGTTTTCAGAATCTTGCTTGGAATTTACTGGTTGATATAGATAGAAAAAAATCGATGTAATTAAAGGTGTGTTAGGAGAACGGCACGTGGAGCATGAGAGAGCCGACAAAGAGCATCTCTTTAGGCATTGGACTTTGTGTTTATCTCTCTCACAACTAGGCCTAGACGCAAGCCGGATACTTGCGTTTTTCGCTCTACCCACTATTTAACTTGTCTTATTATTATAATTTTTGACTTTTACTTATATACTTGATCTGATCAAGTACTTGTTAATCAAATATTTACTTATATTTTAAATACTCACAAATTACTTGTTCATACTTGATATTTGTTTGTTTAGATTTAAAGTTTTTAAATTAATATACCAAAACATATAAATATGGTTTTCATATACTTATTACTCTACTTAATTTATTCAAGTTATTTAATTTAATACGTGTATATAACACATCTAACATAAGTATGTATTATATTAAATACTTAAAATATTAATATTATTTTTGAGTTTTATTACAATATCAATAGTAAAACAAGTACTTAAAGGGTATTACAATTTTTTAGAGTCAATAACAAGTAATAAAATAAATAACGGACCGAATATTAAAAAAAAGTTGTGATACTTGATTATTGATTTGTACTTGCTAGTAGTAATATTTGCATACCTATATGGGTTGTATCCGAAGACATGAAAAGGGATGCTTTAACAATCCCAAGTACTTATTTTTTCAAACCAAATATAAGTCAAGTAGCAAATATTGACCCAGTAACAAGTATTAGTGCCTAGCCCTACTCACAACAGTTCATGCGCGCGATGCCTCTCCTTCTTCGTTTCCTTTCCTCTCTCTCTCTCGTGGTTTTGGAAATATCAGCAATATCTTCGCACCTTCTTGTCATCACACTCTCTCAAATGATCAAACTTTATCTCTATACATGTGTGAGTGTTCACAAAAGAATCAGATTCACATATTTCTTTGAACAAACATCTTTAGATCTAGATGATATTGACAAATGGATAGTTTGACTGTCAACTAAGTAAAGGCTACGGACAATTTTATATATAGACCAGTTTTTATTCAACACACAACACTAGATCTATAACCCTGATGTGGTCGGCAAGTACTAAAATAACATAATTGATCAATGCGGCTATTTTCTTCCAGGATACTAAATGAATAAAATAAATCTCATCGAAATAAGAAAATTTATCATCACATTAACGATACAAATCAATCATATGTTAACAGATTTATTCCAACATATAGTTGATTGATAGTTCTTGTACCTTATCATTGAATGAGTAGGTTGTAAATCTGTTTGTTGGTATATATATACTAATAAATGAGACAGCCAATAATAATTTTATAGCTAATACATGCAATAATGTAGATGGTGGATTCAATTAATAATTTGTAATTAGTTGTATTAAAATGACAGTTACCCTAATTCTTTTTATCATAAATAAGTCCACCAAATTCAAAATGACCAAAATGTTTCATTAAAGAGTTAAATAGATATTTATACCTCTAGAGTTTACTAATATAATTTAGAGTTTTGATTTGAGGGAAATTTAAGATTTAAAAAAATTAAAAATAGTTTTAAAAGAATATTTGAATTTCAAAATAGAATTTTGAAAAAGAATATTTGTAACTTCAAAATAAAAATTTGAAAAAGAATTTTGAAAAGAAATTATAAAAAGTTTGAATTCAAAACGTATAATTCAAAATTTATAAAAATTACTGTTTTATTTTTATTATTGATTCAAATATTATATATATAATAATGGTAGAACAACTTTTTTACCTTTTAATGAAACTTGTTTTGATCATTTTTTGTGGAGAATTCGGCCAAAAAAGCACGAACTTTGCACGAATTGTTAAAATAAACATGAATTTTAGAGCTAACCAAAAAAACCACAAACTTTCATTGACTTTCCGATTAATTCACAATTTTTTCGTTAAATTGTCAATTTAGCACGTCGTAAAAAAATTTAACAGAAACATTTAACGTCATTTATTGTTGGCGTTAAGTAAAACGACGTCGTTTTACGTGAATTGAAATTAAAAACAAGAAGTCTCACAGGTTTTAACCCACGTTGTTTGGGTCAGACAGTGAAATCTTTTGCCACTGGGCTACGGGCATTTTCAACGTATTAACTAACATATTTCATTTTATTTAGTAGTGATTGAACATAAAAAAATTCCCAAAAAACTTAAAAAAAATTTTAAAATTCTAAAAAATTGGAACAATAAAGAAACTTTTTATAAAATTAATTTTGAAATTAAAATTAAAAATAAAATTTTATTTTTATTTAAAAAAATCAAAAATCATCCAAAATTTTCATTTTTAAAAACAATTGCTAAAAATTGAATAAAATCATCCAAAATTTAATTATACACACATAAAAATATATCCACATAATGCTCAAAAATTTTCTAAAAACAAAATTCCAAAAAAAATTAAAAATTCAAAGAAAATGCAAAAAATGATGGGTGTATAATTAAATTTTGGATGATTTTATTCAATTTTTAGCAATTGTTTTAAAAAAAATCAGAATTTTGGATGATTTCTGATTTTTTTAAAGAAAAATAAAATTTTATTTTTAATTTTAATTTTAAAATTAATTTTATAAAAAGTTTCTTTATTGTTCCAATTTTTTAGAATTTTAAAATTCTTTTAAAGTTTTTTGGAAATTTTTTTATGTTCAATCGGTACTAAATAAAATTAAATGTGTTAGTTAATATGTTGAAAATGTCCGTAGTCCAGTGGCAAAAGACTTCGCCGTTTGATCCAAGCAATCTGGGTTCGAACCCGTGAGACTTCTTGTTTTTAATTTTAATTGACGTCGTTTTACTTAACGCCAACAGTTAACTACGTTAAATATTTCTGTTAAATTTTTTGATGACGTGCTAGATTGACAAGTCAACGAAAAAATTGTGAATTAATTGGAAAGTCAATGAAAGTTTGTGGGTTTTTTGGTCAGCTCTAAAGTTCATGTTTATTTTGGCAATTCGTGCAAAGTTCGTGCTTTTTTTGGCCGAATTCTCTTTTTTTGTGTGATCTTTTGATCAAAAAACTATTTTAGAGTTTTTAAAGAGAATTGCCTGCTACGATATAATTATCCTGTAAATTCGTAAAAGTCTTTCAAGTGATACCAACTTTGCTTCTCATGTCTAATAATTAACAAGATGATAACATTGGTCTCCTTTTGCATTCAACATGTGATGCGTTATGTTAATGATAATGGCTAACAAAACTTGAATTCGCTGATTGAAATGACTTGTGGAAACAATAATTTCTGCTGACTGATTCATAATAAATAGAGGGTTCATAAGGTTCTACTATCCAAACACTGCATCACGTTGGTTCTATCAGTTTTTGATTGGTTAGAGTACTAAAGTGACAAAATACTAGGAGGTGGGGATGGGGGGGGGGACCAAAAACACTGCCCCTTCATAGAAGGAAGTCACAGTCAAAACTCATAAGTCTCATATCTTTATTTAACCCTAGCTTACCAATCAAGAACTAAAGCTAGACTCTCACACACATCTCAAATATTAGTTTAAATTAGGAAACCCTTTTTCACTTTCCAAATTTCACTTCATCCAACTCAAAAAGAAGAAAAGATAAGCCAGCTACACCAAAAGTAGGTAGAGAGAAGAGAGAGAAACCCTAAAAAATCAAAAGGAAAGAAGAGACGAAGATGAAGAATATCCAGCTTGGTTTTCGTTGTTCATCAGTACCACTCTCTTCCTTCTAGCTTTGACAATAAAATTAAACAAGAAAAAAAGGTCAACTTAAAGATCCATCAGTCTCTTTTTTATTTTGATCGAGTTTCCAGTACCATCGAATCATAAGATCATGGATCCAGTTCAACCTCATGGATCACAAAGCTCACTACCTCCACCTTTCCACTCAAGAGATTTTCAGTTACATCTCCAACAACAACAGCAACAAGAGTTCTTCCTCCATCACCACCAGCAACAAAGAAACCAAACCGACCAACAAGGAGGAGGACTCAACAGACAAATCAAGATGGATCGTGAAGAGACAAGCGACAACATCGCTAACAACAGTGGTAGTGAAGGTAGAGACACAAACTTAGGAGAAGGAGGAAGCGGTGGCGGTGGCTCAGGAGGAGATCAGATGACAAGAAGACCAAGAGGAAGACCAGCTGGTTCCAAGAACAAACCAAAACCACCGATTATCATCACTCGGGACAGCGCAAACGCTCTCCGAACCCACGTGATGGAGATCGGTGACGGCTGCGATCTAGTCGAGAGCGTGGAGACTTTCGCAAGAAGACGCCAACGCGGCGTTTGCGTTATGAGCGGTACAGGAAACGTCATGAACGTCACCATACGTCAGCCTGGATCTCCTTCTCCTGGCTCGGTCCTTAGCCTTCAGGGAAGGTTTGAGATTCTTTCTCTCTCAGGCTCTTTTTTACCTCCTCCTGCTCCTCCTACAGCCACCGGGTTAAGCGTTTACCTCTCCGGAGGACAAGGACAGGTTGTTGGAGGAAGCGTGGTGGGTCCTTTGCTATGTTCTGGTCCTGTTGTGGTTATGGCCGCGTCTTTTAGCAATGCGGCTTATGAGAGGCTCCCATTAGAGGAAGATGAGATGCAAACGCCTGGTCACGGAAGAGGAGTGATGATGGACTTGCCGATGATGATGGGAGGGCAACTGTCACACCAGCAACAAGGTATGTCGGCTCATCAAGGGTTGCCACCACAACAGCATGATAATCAGTCTTATTGGTCAACGGGACGACCACCGTATTGATCATATTACACATTACTCATCATCGTAGCTAGTTATATGTATATTTATAGCTAGCAACGAAGAGTCGCCGGGTTTATGAACAAATAAGACTATGGAGTTAGTCGAAGATGATTATGGTGGATAAGAATTTCGATCGAACTTCATAAGATAAGATGAATCAGGGTTTACCCTTTTTTTCTCTTTGTTGGTTCGTTTTAGTTTTTAGATCTTTCCATGTTGATGTTAGTAGCATTCTTTTTTTTCCTGCTTTTTACTTGATGAATTTTGATTGCTCATTTGCACTTAGAACATAATTAACCCTAAAAGATGAATGATATGATGGGTCAAGTATTTGCTTCATTGGTTCCAACGGTGGCAGCTGCGGAATCCACTATTGGGTTAGCCATTTTCGTTATAACTTTCCGAGTCCGCGGGACTATTGCTGTAGAATTTATTAATACTCCCTCCGTTCCCGAAAGTAAGATTTTGTGGGAGTTTTTTTTGTTCCACAAAATAAGATTTTCTAGAATTTTAAGGTACTTTTATTAATTAGTGTTAATGAATTGTATACTTTCAAGAAACATTAATTAAAAATACTTAAACTGTTTAAATCTTATTGGTCAATAGTTATTGGAAACTGCATAATAGAAATAAATAATATAGTTAATCATAAACATTAATTATGTTCTTAATAAACGTGCAAATTCTAGAAAATCCTACTTTCAGGAACGGAGGGAGTAGCATTCAAGGTTAACCATTCCTCTCCTTTCAGTCGAGACTTCTCCTGGTGGACTTTATAGTCGAGTTATTTTGTACCTCTTCTCAAATTAGGAAAATACGAAGTTCGAGGAACGCGTTCTCTTTTTTTCTTGGTCGGCAGGGTTAGGGCCTTTCACTATTGGGAATTCATGTAGCCCATGCCGGATTAATCGTATTCTGCCATTAATTCACCAAACAACCATGAACAACTAATATGAAGCCCTTAATAAATCAAAAAATTGATTTTCACTTATTCTATCTTAAATCTTATCCACAAAAACTACATTTCTCTTCAGTTCTTTCTATATTCATCCAAAAAATCTAAGGTTTTTTATTCTAAAGTTTTTAAAGATCATATAGCCAGTAAAGCTCATTATTCCTGATCATTAATTATTGAGTAACTGTCTTGGTGAAGGTCTGTGTGTTTGGACAACTAAGCAAGTTTTCTTAGTGGTTTAAGGTATGAATCGAATAGTTTACCCAGATTTGTTCGCGAGAAAGTCTTCTCGACTTACTGGTCAAAGCATAGGTCAGTTTTGCAATTGACTTTCTATGTGTTTTTAGGAAGACTTTCGTGGAAGTTTTCCAACATTTTTTGTTGACAAAAAAATTTTAGTAAACAGGTCATTTCTCCAAAAGTGAATCAATTCATCATTTTTTATTAGATTGATTGTGGTAATGATATCTAAACAAATTGTTTGGTGTCTTCTGTTCATTGCTCCGACTATGGTATCAATTATTATTACAAATTGATAATACTTTTTGTTACTATGAACACTTTCTTTATCTTTTTATGATTGTCATATGGATATAACAATTATTGTTAAAATAGGTTATGGAATAAATCAAGACTTTATTCGATGTACGATGCCAATCTTTACCCGCTGACTCCCCACCCCAACATCTCTTTACCCACAGTTTCTTTCCCTTCCTGTGCACGAAAAGTCTGCAGATCTAAAGCTTTTTTCAAATTCTTACCTCTTTTAATTTTTACCCAGTGGTTTCTTTAATGTCTTTGCCGGAGCTATGCAGGGATGCTCGTCTCCGATGTTGCAAACCTTCCCCTGTGGGGGACTACCTGGTTACTTTCCCTCCTAAGGTCCCTGCTACGGCGTAACTAAGCTCCCTCGCTTCCAACAGACCCATAAAAACCCACCGACATATCATCATGGATCTCTCCTGCATCTCAAACAACGCTTGGACTCAGTTTTCACAGATGTCCTACACCCTCTACCGGTGTTTTGGTCTCTGTTAAAAAACTGTGTTCCAATCTCCTATCTTGAAACTGCTCTCTCTGCCTTTGTTAGGTCCCAGCTCCTACAAAGGAAGGTGTTTTTCGTGTAACAAGATTTAAGCTCCAACTACAGATCTCGATTCCCTTTGTACCTGTATCAGTGTTTATCTCCTGCTTAGTAATGTCGATAACCAACAACAACCAGACTCAGAGCTTAAGCAAGTACCAAGAAGATGAGGACGAAGATCTAGTCATCTTACCAAATGTTGACAACTCTGAGCTTATTGCTCAGTTCAAGCTCAGCCTTGTTGGTAGACTTTTTAATCGCGATAGGAGAAATGTCGAAGCTCTTATCTCCCTTCTCCCACGTCATAACATCTGGGATGTGGAGGGCAGAGTACGCGGTCTGGACTTGGGTAACCATCGGTTCCAGTTTGACTTTGATTCTGAAGCTGACTTGCTGAAGGTCCTAAATAAGAGACCCTGTCACTTCAACAAGTGGTCTTTTTCACTGGAAAGATGGGCTCCCCATATTGGGGATTCCTTCCCGAACACCATGACCTTCTGGATTTGCGCAGTAGGTATCCCCACCCACTTCTGGCTTGAACCTATCTTCCGAGCCTTAGGAGATAGACTAGGTTCTGTAGGCCCCATTGAAGCTAAGACTGCTAAGTTCCAGGTCCAAATTAATGTGGATTTGCCCCTGAAGTTTGCTTTGAGAGCACAGCTGCCGTCGGGAGAGATTGTTCCTGTGAAATTGGAGTATCTTAACCTCCACCGCTGGTGTCTAAACTGTCGACACATTTCCCACGAAGCAGACACATGCCCGGAGCTCTCTGAAGAACAAAAAAGAACTTTTAAAAAATCAAGAGAAGTTGATAGAGACCAAGACAATGCTGCAAAAAAAGATCCCACTAGAAAGGATGATCTATCAAGAAGGCCTACTCGTACGGAGGAGAGGGCTGGGTTTGCTCAAGAAAGGCAGACAGTGGTTGATCCTCACAGGGAAACTAGGGATAGTGTGTGGAAGCGCATGAACCCCCGTCCTAAACCTCGTGATGGACACCACAATGAGCCTAATCCTGAACACTATCCTAGGGGAAGAGATCATGTCGACCGCAACAATACCTCATATGGTAAGAATTCTCAAGTTTATGGTGCGTATAATAAGCGTCGTTATGAGGATTCCTACATCTCCAGCAAACAGAGAGAAAAGGAAAAGGATAAGAAATCACAGTCGGGGAACAATACTGACCTGAGCCGTTCAAGAGGAGAGACTGGTCATAACTCGGGAAGTAACCAGATTCCGCCTGTAATTGCACCTGCTATGGACGGGCTTTATAAACCCCCTCGCCCAACCTCCACGCATTTTGCGACTACTGAGCCTATCACAGAAGCTAGATACACCTCGGCATCTCCTGAACACCTACGAGAAAGGCCACAAAAAAGCTCTTCAAAGGAACCAAAACTAAAAGGGAAACTCTCAGATTTGGAAGACTCATCTGATGCTGGTAGTTCGGCTAAGAAAAGTTTAAAGTTTGATGCTGAAAACAACCCAGGCTCACGAGATGTCACGCCTTTAGCTCTCCCGGTTTCTCCAAAACCAATCACTAAAAGTTGGTATGACCAAACTCTAGAAGAGGAGGAGTCAATGACTCAGAATACTCGCCTACCTTCAAACAAAGCATCGAAAGATCAAGTCACGATGGTAGATGATCCTGAAGCTGAAAAAATCTTGGAGGAGGAGGATTGGGAGATAGATGAGGAAAAAGAAGGAGGAGATGAAGATGAAGATTTCATTGATGAGGATCTCATCGAAGAGGGTTTCAATGAGAAGGACCTGATGGAAGAGGACGATCTCTTGCTAGAGGAGGAATTTGAGGCCGGTGAAGAGGATGCTCTTGCTACGGAACCAGAAAAGTCAAAGGCTGGGAAGCGCCCTGAGACGCCGAGTTGGTGGAAGGGAAGCCCAAAAGGTGCAATTGGAAAAGCTGTGGGAGGGTCGGAGTCTGGAAACCAGGAGGAGGTAGGCCGCCGTATCTGTACACCGTCGGCAAAGAGCGGATCATCGACTTTGACGAAGAAGAAGTATTCCCCTGGGCAATTTGCTGCGGGCCTGTCCTTAAAAAAAAGGAACCTGATAATGGGCCGGGCCTCACCAAAGTCATCAGCAGTATCAAAGGCTTTGATGGGTCAAACGTGGGTCCTGAAGTTTCTTTGGGCCGGGCCTCTCTTCCTGCTCCAGAAAAATCAACACATGGGAGCTCAAAAAGTCACAACAAACCAGCAAAGGTGGGAAATAATAAGCCACCAAAAATTCCAAGATGAATACAATTGCGTGGAATTGTCAAGGGGCGGGAGCCGGCTTGACGAAGGAACATCTCAATGAATTGTATCACTGCTTTCTACCTAAGTTTTTATTTCTTTCGGAGACCAAAAACAATCGGGATTTTTTGCAAGATGTGCAAGTTTCTTTTGGTTATGACTATGTTTGTACCGTAGACCCGGTTGGTCGAAGCGGAGGTCTAGCTTTGTTTTATATGGATGATCCTTCGGTTTGTATTTTATATGCAGACGAACATATGATCGATATTGAAACTAGGCTGGAAGGACATGTAATTTTTATGACTTTTGTATATGGTGATCCGGATGTTAGATACCGTGATTTGGTATGGGAACGGTTATCACGTATTAGTACCACCCGAAGCGGAGCTTGGTTTATGATAGGGGATTTCAATGAGCTCACTGGTAACCATGAGAAGAGGGGAGGAAGACGTCGCTCAGAAAGTTCTTTCCTCCCTTTCCGAATCATGTTAGAAAACTGTGGGATGCTCGACTTTCCATATAAAGGGAATTCTTTCTCATGGGTGGGGAGAAGAACAAATGGGAAAGTCAAATGCAAACTGGATAGAGCTGTGGCAAATGAGGAATAGCATGCACTCTTTTCACATAGTATGGTGGAATACCTACAATTATGGGGATCAGACCACCGGCCAGTCCTCACACGGATTCAATCCACCACCCGAAAGACTAAGAAGATTTTCAGATTCGACAAGCGGTGGATAGGAAAACCCGGCTTTAAGGAAGCAGTAACCTCGGGGTGGGGACAATTTAATGAAATTCCAATTCGGAATTTTCACCAAAAAGTTACCTCATGTCGAAATAAAATTAGTTCCTGGAAGAAGAATAACCCGACAAACTCTGCTGCATTGATTGAAGAGCTGAAAAATAAGATTGACGCAGCTCAGGATGATGACAACACTACTACCGAAGAGTTGGAAACCTTAAGGAGGCAATTAATCCTGGCGTTCAAAGAAGAGAATTCTTTTTGGGAACAAAAGAGTAGAGATCAATGGCACAAACATGGGGACAGAAACACAAAATTTCACCATGCCACCACGAAACAACGCAGAGCTCAGAATCGAATAATAAGCATCAAGGATAAACATGGGAGGCTGGTAGAGAGCGAAACCGAAGTGGAGAATGTGGCTATTCAATACTTTCGCGACCTCTTCTCTACCTCCTCGCCGACGGAAGTTGACACCTCCCTCCGTTTTATCTCGGAAAAAGTCTCTCACACGGACAATAGGTTACTCTTGAAGGAACCGTCTGAACAGGAAATTAAAAAAGCGCTTTTTGAGATAAACCCGGATAAAGCGCCCGGGCCGGATGGCATGACTAGCAAGTTGTTCCAGAAGTTCTGGAATGAGATGAAGAAAGATATTATTCGACTTGTACAAGACTTCTTCGCGACCGGAAGTTTTGATCCACTACTAAATCAGACGAATATTTGCCTTATCCCGAAGAAGAAGAAACCCCGGGACATGTCTGAGTTCAGACCGATTAGTCTCTGCAATGTTAGCTATAAGATTATTTCTAAGCTATTGTGCAAGAGACTTAAAAGGCTGATTCCACGACTGATCTCAGAAACTCAATCCGCTTTTGTGGCAAAACGTTTGATTACAGACAACATCCTGATAGCACAAGAGAACTTCCATGCCTTAAGGACCAACCAGAGATGTAGACTCGACTTTATGGCAATCAAAACAGATATGAGTAAAGCCTATGATAGAGTGGAATGGAGTTTTCTAGCAACTTTGATGCTTAAGATGGGCTTTGATGCACGACTGGTTGATCTCATCATGTGGTGTGTCACGTCGGTCTCATATCAAGTCTTAGTCAATGGACAGCCGAGAGGGCGGATCTCTCCAAAGAGGGGCCTGAGACAAGGAGACCCTTTATCCCCCTTTTTGTTTATCTTGTGTACGGAAGCTTTAATCTCGCTTCTAAACGGTGCAGAAGCGGAACAGAAAATCGTAGGTCTCCGCGTGGCCCATGCGAGTCCAAGGACCTCTCATCTTCTCTTCGCGGATGATAGTCTTTTCTTTTGTAAGGCTGAAGTAAGCCAATGCAAAGAGATCATGGACATTATTGACGTTTATGGGAAAGCATCGGGACAAAAATTAAATGCGGCAAAATCCTCGATGTTTTTTGGGAATCGTGTGGATCATCTTCGAAAACGAGAAATTAAAGAATCTTTGGGCTTCTCGACTGAAGGAGGCATGGGAATGTACCTTGGGTTACCCGAACATATCTGTGGATCAAAAACAAAAGTCTTCTCTTATGTACAAGACAGGATGAATGGGCGAGTGAACAACTGGTCATCGAGACTACTCTCTAAGGGGGGAAAAGAAGTTCAGATAAAGGCGGTGGCTCAAGCAGTCCCGACATACCCAATGTCGTGCTATTTGATTCCACAAGGCATTACTGACAAACTAAGTAGCACGACTTCAAATTTTTGGTGGAGCTCGAAGCAGAACAGCAGAGGTTTACATTGGATAGCATGGGACGAGATCTGTACCCCTAAGAGTTTAGGGGGACTAGGGTTCCGTCACCTCCATGATTTCAACTTAGCACTTCTTGCAAAACAATTATGGCGCTTGATTCACTACCCAAACTCTTTACTGGCACGCGTCTTAAAAGGAAGGTACTTCAAGCATACCTCTCCTTTGGATGATCGACGTACATACTCACCTTCATATGGTTGGCGAAGTATTATGGCAGCAAAACCATTACTTATTTTGGGACTACGAAAGAGGATTGGAACGGGCCGAGATACGAAGGTGTGGAGTGATCACTGGGTCCCTGATTCAGTGGCTCGCCCACCCAGGCCTGCTGACCACATTGTATACAGACTCCCCCAACTCTCCGTTCAGGCCCTTATTAGGAATGATACGAAGGAGTGGGATATACAACTTTTACGGGAGTATTTTCAGCCGGATGATATTCCCCTAATCCTTGGGATTAAACCGTCACACTCCGATACCCTGGACGGATATGTTTGGGACTACACAAAGACAGGGATATACTCAGTTAAGACTGGATACGACCTGCTACAGACGAACAAGACGAGACCTACTCAGGATTTGGTCCTTGAACCAAGTATCACTGGCCTTCTAGGTCACGTGTGGAGGATAGAGGCCCCGAGTAAGATGAAACATTTTTTGTGGCAAGCTATTTCGGGCTGTGTACCAACAGCAGAGAGGCTCACCTACAGACACCTGGGCACCGATAGGAGTTGTCCTAGATGTGCTGGCCCAGTGGAGTCGATCAACCATCTTCTTTTTGAGTGCCCCCCAGCCTTGCAGGTTTGGGCTTTATCGGACTATCCGTCCATTCCGGGTGACTTCCCGAGTACATCTATTTATCAAAATATAAACTTCCTCTTTTGGAAGAGAAAAGAAGTGGCTCCTCGGAGACCACAATTCGATACCTTTCCATGGATCTGCTGGTACATCTGGAAGGCAAGGAACGACAAACTCTTCAACGGGAAAGTCGTCTCCCCGATGGATACCCTTCAACATGCGTCTTTAGAGGCAGAATGTTGGAGGAAGGCAAACGAGAGCGAGGAAGATGAGGAGGTTCATGCGATTCCTCCTTCATTCGAGACAGTGACAGAACCCCCTGGGCTTCTCCGTCTCCCAACCTGCCAAATCGATGCATCATGGATCGATAATGGTAGTGTCAGTGGCTTAGGATGGAGTTGTAAGGATCACATGGGCGCTGAACACTTCGGACTACGAGCATGTAACAGAAGCCGATCAGCATTGCATGCAGAGATGGAAGGACTACTCTGGGCAGTCTCATGCCTGCAAGCCTTGAGGATATCAGCGGTACGGATCGAAACGGACTGCTCGGATCTTGTAGACATGGCGACCAACCCGGAAGACTGGCCAAATTTCACGACAGAGATCGAGATACTTCAGAAATCACTGGAGGTCTTTGAGGATGTGAGTCTGTCTCATATTCCCCGTTGTAGGAATGGTCGTGCGGACGCACTCGCCAAGGAAGCAAGGAAGAAAGGATTTACATTTTCCCATATAGATCAGACCAGGTCACACGGAGGTACCCCTCGGGGAATCGGCTCGTCTAACCACCACTTGATCTAGTAACAATGGGTTGTTGACAAAAAAAAAAAAAAAAAAAATAAATCAAGACTTTAAAAAATGCTTCCCAGAGCAGCCGCGTGGGGATACTTGCAGTCTTCTGTAAGAGTCATATTAGCCCGTTTGTAAATCCAATTTGTGAAAACGCCAGATTTTTTTGTATAAGCAAGATGTAACAGTAACATCAAATATATCTATTTGCAAGAAGAATAAAATAGTTATTTTTCATATGGTTCTATAATTACTTTGTTATAGCCTAACACATTTTTTGGCTACTAACACATTGACAATCTAGTTGCTTCTCTTTACCACCACGACTGTCATAATGTGTGGATGTTTATTAGTGTTATGTGTGGCCAATTCAGTTTCCTCTAAGATTTTTTGCGATGACAAGAACATAAAAAATCCCCTTCTAAAATCAACTTTTTATTTGCTTGATCTGCTTCCAAATAAAAAGCCCGTGTGATGATTGGCATCATGTAAACTTTGACATTATTTATTCAATTACTTGCTAGAGGGGCTTTGTTGATTGGCATCATGTAAACTTTGATATTATTGATTGCTAGCGTCGACTCATGTCACCAAAAAGATAAGACTAAGCTAAAGAATACAGGTTAGTTAGAATTACCTGAAGCCAAACCTTTGTTTTAGATTTTGAGTGACAGATAAAGAATCAAAATGCCTTTTAGGAATCTTCAGACACCCTCTAAATCATAATAATAAAATTTGGCTGAAACCCCATCAACAATTACTCCCACTGGGTAATTTGAATTTTCCACTCATTATGTGCATATTCAATCACTAATGAGCCTTAAAAATGCAAATGTGAATAGTTGATTTTAGAAGGGGATTTTTTATGTTCTTCTCATTCCATAATGTAAACTTTGGAAAATGCAAATGGGCCTTAAAAATAGTAGAAAATGCTTAAAGGAGAGCCTGTTAAGGTTTAACCTAAAAATAAATATATTAAATGAGCCTTTAAAAATATTAGAAAATCAAAGTTCGGTGACTCCTCATGATCCTTGGATTTCGTTGTTCTCAGTTATCCACACGAAAGTGAAATAGGAGGCTCTGATGATCTTTAGATCCTCAGTTTTCTCTGTGTCTCGCTCTCAGCTTCTTTGCCTTTGCATCAGAAGCTAATATGCACAAGTGTAGACGAATTCCTGAAGGGGTCGTATCTATAAATTCTATCAACAAGGTTATAATCTCTTTATCCAAAATTCTATCCTTGTTTTTTTTTTGTTGGTGTGAAAGTGATAAGATTTGTGATTAATTGATTATGCACATAATGAGTGGAAAATTCAAATTAGTCAGTGGGACTAATTGTTGATGTGGTTTTAGCCAAATGTTATTATTATGATTTAGAGGGTGTCTGAAGATTCCTAAAAGGCATTTTGATTCTTTATCTGTCACTCAAAATCTAAAACAAAGGTTTGGCTTCAGGTAATTCTAACTAACCTGTATTCTTTAGCTTAGTTTTATCTTTTTGGTGACATGAGTCGACGCTAGCAATCAATAATATCAAAGTTTACATGATGCCAATCAACAAAGCCCGTCTAGCTCAGTTGGTAGAGCGCAAGGCTCTTAACCTTGTGGTCGTGGGTTCGAACCCCACGGTGGGCGCGTATTATTTTTTATATTTTCCATAAATCCTTCATCATAGAGTTGCTTGAAACTTTTTTTTTTTTTTTCCAATTTGCTAAGCTCACTGAGACAAGCTCTTTTCTTCCCAATTTAAATTTCACCTTGTCCAGTTGTTTACTCTTCTTCTTCATCTATGTTACAGGTTAGAATGTGTGCTTTGCCCGCCTCAAATGGATTCCATCCCAGCACAAACTCCGTATAAACAGCAAAGCCAGTCATGTTTGCAAAAAATAAAACCCTAATGAACTTAGGCTAACTTTGCCTTGAAAGCCAGGAAACACCAGATGTATAGTGATTATCTTGCCAAACACAAAAGTTCATGTCCACCAATGTTAAACAGTTCTCATTGGCAGCTTGAGCTCATGAAACGATGCTCTTTATTAAGGGGTCTTTGAACAACACCCTTTAGTGACTTCTGCATTAAAATACTCTTAACTTTATGTTTCTAACATTTTTGTGCGTAGATAAAGAGGATAATTTGGAGAATAGGGAAGCTGATAACTGAAGCAAAAAAGGCACATAACTTAAAGTTTCAATTAACTTTTCCCCTGGTTTTGAGAGTTGGAGAGATAATTGTTTTTTAATTTTGTTGATGAAGTTGAGCAGATTTGTAGGTAAGAAATGGTTTATATGTTTGCGTGGCGGATTAAGCATGGTTCGACTTAAACGTATCCATCCAATTTATATTTCTTTTGATGATTTTTATTGATATGGACGTGAAAATCCATTTATTTAATATTATTGTTTTTCACAATAATATTTGGTTTAACAAATTTCTGATGATATTTATGTCAATATATATGAAACAAAAAAAAAATATCTTTTTTCAGAGAAACGTTTGTCATCTTTATTGTGAAAAACATGTGGTTTAATGAGAGACGGGCTTCACAACATGAATTCAAAGGCATGCCACTACACACTCTATTGTGTGGGTACGCATATATAAAGTCATCGCTTATAATCCATTTTTTTTTTGTCAACCATGTTTTACACGTGTCAGTCATTTCTGTAATCTCTGCGACGTGGCTTTTGGTGTTGACACGAAGCTTGCTTCACCGCCGATGAGGGTGATGTTCGTCGACGATTTGCTTCTCCTATCGAACCAACGCTAGCTTGGGTTTGCTTCTTCTTGTACTCCATATAAAAGCCTTTCACATAAGCCGTATTCTTTTGGAACAAAGAAGCCTTATTCACCGTAGTTATATCGGAGAAACTTAAGTTAGATCCAAGCTTGATCCTTTGCCGGACCGTTAAATAAACGTCAACTCTCTTCTGAACCTAGCTTCAAATCAACTTAAGAGACCATCAACCGCAATCATCCTTCAGTTTAGAGATGCTTTACCTCACTGCTAACTACCGGCTAAAACTAGTAAAGATTGATTCTCGTCAAAGGAGATTAACGTCGTGACCGATGAAAAGGTTTCTGCTCATGAGCTTACGGGATTGGAATAAAGAACAAAGGTGAAAGGCATAAGATGTAACTTTATTTGATCCAAATCAAACCAAAGACAAAAACAAAAGCTTGAAGATCAACTTTAGTTTGATTTGAAAACACAACAAAATTTGGCTAACCGAAGAAAAGATCCACAACCGGAAAAACAAACTTGATCATCGATCGAAACTATATCACATCAAAAAAGTCAGCTCCATCTCCCCTCCTCTGAAAGATTTTGTATTGGTAAGAGGAGTAGAGAGATTTTTCTCTCTCTAAAAAGAGAGAGAAGCCGTATTAAATCTTCTATAATCCATTTAAATATTCCAAGAAAAGATATATCGTTGGACTATATATTTTTGTAATGTTTAAGTCTGAATTATACCATAGGTTTCTCATATCTTTGAACTGAAAAAAAATAGTTTTACAAAAAAAAAATATTTTATTGCGAGAATGAAACTCTTGAAATGTTTATTTTCAACATTTTCAAAATTATTGGAGAAAGTAAGATGAATGTTTTGAAGTACCCTAAACTTTGGTTTAATTTTTTCTCCAGCCATAGAGAATGAATAAGGAATTACATGTATCTTTTAAAAAGTACTGTATATGAAAAAAAAGCAAACTTTGATTAGGAAAAGGCATGTCTTCATGTATTTTGTTAGGTTACCTTGTCAACGGTTAAGTATTATACTCCCTCGTTTTCTTATTACGTCACGTTTTGAGTTTGGGGCACAGAATTTAATAAAATATTTAATTTTACATATTTTTTTATAAAATATCATTAATTATTTAATTAATTATATTTTATTTAAAAACAATCATTTTGCGGATACGGATGATTGCGCTTTTAATAATTGTTAAGTAATTTGTATAACTGGTATATTGATTAAAGATTGTTGCATTTATAGAATATATATGATCGAGTGACTACAAAATGCAACAACGATTTGATAATAAATACTAAAATTATAAAAATAGTTATAAAATATTAAAAATGATATTGTTATAACAAAATAGAAAATTATATTTATAAAATCATAATATTAAATTTTAAAATAATGTTGGTGTATATATATATTAATGTCTAAAATTTTATAGAATTTTTTTTTTAAATGTTTTAATATAAACTAAAAATAATATATGTTACTATTTATAATATTTAAATTTAAAATTAATTAAATATTTTATTTTATATAATTTTTTTAAAAAAATTACCTATCAGCAATCGTACACAATCACAAACACTAACTGGAATCAGTTTTTTGTTTTGAGAGTTTTGGAGTGATATAATAGGCTCACATGGTTTTCAGTGACTGTTGTAAAATCCTAAAAGCTGCAATCACACGCAAATGACCAGTCAGGCCTTAAAGCTTTGACATCTTTCCGTAAAGCGATTGGGTGTCATTAGATATAGCGCAAATGTTATGGCACTCTGCTAGGAAAATTAGTAAGCTTGGAAGATCGTTTTCAAGTTCTTGTGATTAAGATGCTATAAGTTTATGCAGTGCCTTGATGCTGAAGAGGAAAGAGGTTGTACTTTGGTGTAACCCTTCACGAGATTGATGTTATCTATATTGGAAGATCGATGAGATCGACCATATCAAGATTATGGAAAACATAAAAATAAGAAAAGATCTAGAAGATCGAAACGAATCTAAAGAAATTTGGAAAGCCAAAAATAATAAAAAATTAACATTTATCTATATATTATTTTATATTAGTTTAGTAAATTAGGTTAGATCTTCATTATATAAACTAATGCATGTTGTAACTTATTTCTCATGAGAGTCTAATATAATTCTTCCATAAACACTTTTATGTTCTTTACTCTCATCAATTTGTCAATCTACAGCATGTAAGGTTTTTAACATTTCTTTAGTTCAATGTGTAGTCAGAACAACCTCTATGACTAAGACATTCAGCTTGTTTTATTGTTAGGTTGCAAGATAGAGGTTTGATTTGTAGAACAAAAAGAGGTAATTTTGTTTGCTTTTTTCTTTGTTGGTGAAAAGGCAGGACACAGACGAAGACATCAGAAAGATCTTATAGATCCGTTGCCAAGAAGAAGACGTTAAGATGAACGTAAAAGCGAAACATCTTTTGACTTTGATAGGACGTGATACTTCTCTAAGGTATGCGATTCAACAGCGGCTGCCTTGTCTTGCCAGAAACGGAAAGTGAAAGTCGTGGAGGTTGATGATATTCAGATGCGAGCAGATCGATCAGTACCTTGTTGAGTATCCGAGTTAGACGTACGTATACGTTTAGCGAACCAATCAAAACTGGTGGAGAAGACAAACAAGATGCTATGCAAAATCTGAAGACGGATTCTATGTTTGGTTTCTTTCAAGTTGTAATGAATGTTTAACTATGGATCATTTTAGGAAGAATTATATTTTTGTTTCGTATATAATAATATTTTACTTCAAATTACTTTTGAGACTGGCCAGTTTACCTTGCGGTGATGGTGATCACACATGTTTTGAATGCAAACAAGAGACAAGCGAATGATTAAAAGATTTTTCATATAGAACCACTCAGGCCAAATATGCATAACTAGCAATATCTGGACGTACCTAACAAAAGAAAATAAGAAAATTGTTAAGGTAGAAGAAGTTTGACGATTTTTTGGTGAAAGATCAAAATAATTAAAAAGATTAAAAATATTTTCATAATATATGTACCTCTACGCTAATGGATGTACGCATTTTCGGCATATTACATATTATAATTCCGATGAATTATTATGTTTTTAGTGGATTTCGAGTTTTATATTATCATAGAAGGTAGATAAGATTTACTGACACTTTTACACCAAATTTTTGAAATTGCTCTTTACAAAATAGTTTTATTATTAAATTATTTTTTATAAATGTATATGTACGTTAATATCATGTTTTGTATTTTTTTAATTTTTATCAATATATTGATATGAATTTTTATAAAACGTAAAAATAATCAATGTTTAAAAAAGCCAAAAATTGGTTTTGTTCTAAGGAATAATAGCTGAGATTAATTGTCACTTATCAGAAAAATTCCCAATCATTAAGGCAGCAAATCTGAAAATTTTGTTTTCCTTTTTGTATATTTGATTTTAAGTGATATTATCCCACGAATGTTGAAACATAATTGGAAAGAAATTACCACCAAAATATCTTAAAACACATATGTGTTGTTATATATAGAACCATCTCTAGTAAAACGAAAAACATCAAGAAAACATCATTAGAAATGGCTGGCACCAACAAAATGTTAGTGGCAATTGTTTTCAGCATCTTCTTCATTGTGGCTTATGTTCATTGCTCAGACCGTACTCTTGGTATTAGTCTGTTATTGCAATTCAATTATTACTTCTTTTTTTATTGTCAACACGTTCCCTTTTATGATATACTAATGATTTGATAATAATTTTGGTTAAAATAGATTATGGAATAAATCAAGAATTTAAAAAATGCTTCCCAGAGCAGCCGTGTTATACTTGCCAGACCTTCTGTTCGACTCATGTTAGCGAGTTTGCAAGGGTAATTTGTGAAGACGCCAGATGTTGCTGTATAACCAAGATATAATATTATGTATCTGCTAAAATAATAATATAATTACGTTTTTCATATGTTTTCGAATATCTACACCGTATAATTATTTTGTTCTAGCCTCAATATCTCTAGAAGACAACATAGAGTAATGGACAATCAAACTCTAAGCATTTCTCTAAAACTCACAAGAAACATGTTTAGGGCAATCTAGTTGCTTCTCTGATTCTTGCAACACTCAAACACTGTATATACTTATTTAACATTATGAATTCCAGTCTCGTTTTTTATTGTCACTTGTTCCATTTCATGGTTCAAGCCTCGTCTTGGATTAGGCCAGCGACTCTCATGGTTCTTGATACAAAGTGTAATCATGTGTGTGTGTGTGATCAATCAATAAAGGATCGGTGGGCTTTGAGATTGAGTTTGAGAGTGTTCTTGAGGAGAATCAGTGCTCAAACTTTATCATTCTATTGCATTTCGTGTTAAGTACGGCGCTTACAAGTTACAACACGGGCTTTCTCTTAGGCACGGTGCCTGAGATTTTTGTTGCTATTTATACGTAAGTAAGGTTTCAGTTTCTTCCTTTTCGAATTCCAAAACATTTTGTTGCAACAGTTTAAGCTTGTGTGTAGTGTTTTAGCTTCCAGAAGCTTAACGCTAAGCTGCTGGATCCTGTCATGTTCCTAGTCAGTGAGATCTCTGTTAATGTGTGTTTAATAGGTCTGTATCCAAAACCCGTAATCTCCCAAACCCGAAACCGCAACATGTAATATTAGTTTCATCCCACCAATCATTTGTTTACATGTTTACATGTAAAGACACTAGCAGAAGCATCTTCTGCAAATGAAGACAGCCTCTCGGTTGCACAGGTTGCTTTCAACATGTTCGTTTTTTAGGGACCGTAGCTACAACGATTCTCATCACAAAGTATGCGAAAAGACAGCTGGAGACAAGAAGAAAGAGGAGGAATCTTTGTTGCAATAAACCCACATGACAAACTCTGACCTGCTTTCTAATTTGAAACATCACTTGTCTCACTCCTTGCTCAGTTTCGGGTCTGCTCCAAGATATCAAAGAGCTCTGGTTTCTCTTGTCTCCTTGGTTAACCAGTATGAACAGATGAAAAATCTAACCATTCTTGATTTTTGACATTTTTGTGATTATTTCTAGAGTGTAAATATTGTATGATATTAATGTGTGATTATTATTATTTGCAGTCTTATTGGTAAACGATCAAAAAAAAGAGAGAATCTTCGTATGGTTAATTTTTCTTGGGTTGATGCTTTCTCTTGTATATGATGTCAAATCTAATAAATTTATATAAAGCAAGCTTGTCAGAGCAAAGTTTTGAATGTAACATAAATTACTTTGAACATAGTAATTGATGGACAGCAGAGAAGAATATCTACTTCATCTATCATTATCGAAAATTTGCCATGGGATCATGTGAGCCCAATTCATTTGAACACAGAAACCAAATAATACAATAGTATGACTGAAAGAAAAATACAGTAGCAACGTAGCATGAAAATAGCAAATATCATAACACATAATACAATTTATGTGCATATGTATTAAGTTTCCTTTTTTCTATTTTTACTGAATTTTATTTTATTATCTCTGAAAATGTAGCACCAACACCTCCCCTAATAAATGCAACTTTGTACTCCCAAAAGCAGCTTTGGTCCAACACCCAAAAACCCTTTGAACAAAACGAATGCTTAAAAAAACATTTACTCTAGGTTTTTAAATTTTGTCTTACACTAAAGAACAAACAAAATCGATAATGTGCCCCCTTTGTTTTTCTTTTACATGAATTTGGGTCTTTGTGTACTCTCGTAGAACCCTATTAAATGGCAAGTTCTGCTGATAAAACTGTCGCATGCATAAATAAATTATTAAAATCCACAGTTAACGTCATGCTGTCCCCACTCGTACCTCACTTTTCATATTAACTGAATCTCAAACATATTTAAATCATATTACTTAATATTATCTCTCTGTTTCATTTTATTATCATTTTAAGTTTTTATGTACAGATTAAAAAAAATTGTAAAATTATTTTGCATTTTTGCAAAAAACATCATTACCTATAAATTAATCACATTTAAACCAATAAAAGATAGAATAACATATAAATATTTCAATTTGAAATCATAAAACGATATTTATTTGGAAACGAAAAATTTTATTCTACAACGACAATTAAATCAAAATATTGGAAGATTATTAATATATCATTTTGGATATGTAACTTCAAATTTTGAATTTTGGAATTTACAATAGAGAGGAAAAAATTTGGAATCTACAATTTTCATATTAATACTTCCAACTTTCTAGTTTTTATCTGATGTTTATCCTGACATCATTCTAATTTTTTTAATCTTATAAATTGCATATAAAAGAAGAGGAAAATGATGTCACATAAATAAACATATGTATTCCATTGTTTTGACTGGAGAAAGAGCAATTAACCTGACAAAAGAATCCAACCGTTAGTGGTAGTTACGTAAATAAACTCAAACATAAAGGGCAATTTTAGATCCCAAGCCAAGAAAGCTCACAGACCCCCGCGCCTCGAAGGAAGGCTCTCCGTATCTCTCTCTCTTTGCCATTGGAATTGACGAAAGCACCCTCAGATACTTTGTCACTTGTAAAGGGTATTATTGTCTTATAAGCCTTGATCAAAATTCAAAATTTGAGTCGTTACAAAACCCGGAGCGCAATACGGTGTCGTTTTCTTTGTTATTTTCTCTTCTTTCCGTTTTGTGGCGAAACCAAAAAATCTGTGAAACAGCGAAATTTGTGCCGTTATTTTCCTTTCCTGCTTCTTCTTCTTCTTCATCACTATCAGAGATAATTAGGGTTTTTTTTTGTTAACTCCATGTGGTGAGTTTAGGTTTTATTGTAGAAGACGATCAGTGATTTTGACTGTCGAGGTAGCGAGAGAGAGAGAGAGAGAATGGAGATGGATGAAGATACGGAAATCGAGCCAACGATGTTTGAGGAGAAAGAGATCGATCTTGTGTACGAGTTTGACGCGGCTCGGTGGTTCGATTTCACTCGGATGGAGTCAACAGAGGAGTCTCAGGCCGCTGAGTTCTGGTTTCACTCTGCTCCCTCCTACGCTCCCTCTCGTAAGTATCATCATACGCTTGCAGCTTAGTTAGAGAGAATGGTTAGGCTAAACTTCTTATTACTTTCTTCGGTTGAAAAAATCGTACATTATCCTTTGCAATGCTGTAAAATTGCTGAATCTAAAATTGATTTACAATGTGATCACTTATATGTCTTATAATTCTGCTTGTTGCAATTATTTTTCGATCCTGATTTGTCTGACATCATACTCCCTATTATTTTCTGTTAATTTTTTTGGTATGTTTCAGCTTTCGTAACAAAACTGTTACTTAGAGAAGAGGAGGTTTCTGATGATAAGACCGAGGCGGCATCCACCAGACCAGAGGTGGTAGATGTTTATGAGAAAGATAGAGAGATCCATCAGCCTACAAATTTGAATAGGACTGGTGAGTAAATGATAGTATTGATTATGTACATGCATCTGTTAAATTGTTTTCTAGTTGATTATGATGTGTGTAGAATGTGAATGTAGAAAGTTAAAAGACTACAAGATATGTTTATAGATTCTTATAGTATCTTTTTTTTTTCTTCTGTCTTTCAGGTAATGGAATGCGTTTTGGGATTTTTTCCTCCCAACAAGGTAGTAACTTGAAGAAAGTGCCACGTCAAATCATATGCAAAGGTGGATAACTTTCTTTGCTATAATAGTTTTATGAGCATGCATGTAGTTCAATTGTTGATTATGCTTATACACTTCTTTAACTGCATTGCAAATAAGTTAACTTTTGATCAGTTCTATTTTTCTCACTACCTTTAGATGTGGTCCATCTTTGGTATTTAATTTATTGTTTGTGGTGGTCTCACTTTCTCTACTTTTACCAGGGCCAACGGTTAGCAATCACAACCATAATGATAAACCAAAGTTCCGAGCTAAGTCAAGCATCAGACCAAATCCAAGGAGCTCAACGTTGATGAGACCTACTGCTAGTCAGTTAGCGAAACAAAATAATGCAAGGTGGCTGTTGGACCATGTTTAAATCTTCTGTCAGCCTTAATTGTATTTACCTTATACGTCGCTCCTTTTGCTGGTATAGTAAATTTCATATGCAAGTTGATCAAATTCATGAGAAAGGTTTATGTGGGACATCTGGGACCGAAGTTCAAGCGGCTAAAAGACAGAAGCTTGATGGAGGTCTTCTTCGTAAGGTAGACTGATTGTTATTGTTAAAACAGTGTATTGCTCCTTTTAATAATTTACTAGCTAGGTTTATCTAAAACTAAGTCATTTGCTCTCTGTTTCAGGTTGTTGATACAAAGCAGGAGATGAGTTTTGTTCACAAAATACCCAAGAAGGTTTGCATTCTATTGCCTGAATACTCTTGATCTTGCTTAGTGTCTAAAAACTGTCTGTTTATGGAATATTCTATCTTTCTGGTGAAAAGGGAGAGCTCTTACTGAGATGTTTAATTATTTGCGACATGATTTAGCAGCATACAACTATTGATGGAACCTCACAACAGACCAAGACAAAGATTACTATCCCACAGGAGCCTGATTTTGCTACATCGCAGAGGGCTCACAGGATACGGTTAGAGCCTTGATGTTTTCTAAAAGTGAATTATTACAAGAACCGGGAAATGAAATCTCACATGATGTTTTGCTAATGATTATTTCAGGCACAAGAATGATGCCAAGTTAGAACAGGACTCAACAACTGTATATAGATTCAAAGCACGTCCATTTAACCGAAAGGTTTGTAACTTTCTTATCTGCTACTAAGAAATGTGAACTAGAAATGTCTTGGCTCAAGTCATGCTCCTTTGTGATCTCCAGATATTTGATGCTCCCTCATTGCCTATCCGGAAAAAGAGCACTCCAAAACTACCTGAGTTCCAAGTAAGTGTTAGAAATGAATTCGTCTCAGCCAATATACTATTTCTACACAACAATATGTATGACTCGGACATATATTTCTTGACCCTCTCCCTTTACAGGAATTCCATTTGAAAACTTCAGAAAGGGCTATGCAACATTCTTCAGCAGTAACAACAAGGTGTAATCAGGGGACTGATGGGTATAAGGTAGCAACAGTATTGCTTTCTATTTGATTCACCTCGTGCCCTCTGATCTTAACAAGTTCTCCTCTATTGTAAACAACTCTATCCTTAAAAGTGAGGTTTCTTTATTGACAGGGGTCAGACAAATCTAATACAAATGATGCACTTGATGGTGTTAACAGGGAAACTAGAAGGTATGACATAAAAATCACATAGGAAATTTAGAAGGATTTCTCACTTCAACTTCTGTTGAATGTTAACTTAAAAGTCTATTTTCTCTTGCAGACCAAGCGCTATGGATATATCTAAGCAAGATGTCTCGGAGGGAAAACACATTTTTAAAGCTCGTTCTCTAAACAAGAAGGTACTATCCTCTCTTAGAGTCTCCTACGTTTGTGTTATAATTCTCACACCTAATATAGGTTTTCCCTCCTGGGAAACAGATACTTTCAAGTAGAGGAGACATGGGCCTTTTCAAAAATAGCAAACGAGAAACGACAGTACCTTTGGTATGATAATCTTAACTGTCATTATTTGCACTTGATCTTCTGTAAATTTTGTTAATGGAGTTTCCTGATAAGGAAGAAACTTTTTTCGGAAATGTAACACAGGAGTTTAGTTTACATTCAGAAAAGAGAGTTCAACCAGATTTACCAACAGACCTTTTCAGCAAGGTACAGCTCATGGTTTTGACGTATAATCTTTCTTTAAACACACTAGTTTCTTGACCGGGTCTAATTTTATTAACTTGCAGCTCTCCATCAAATCCGAGCTTAAGCAAAACAATGGATCTCGCACTAGATTTCTTCAAGCAAAGGTGCAGCTTGTGAAACTCAGTTTAGCATTCTTTTCCCCGTTCCTCATGTCTAATCTTAAGTTACAATCTATTCATGGTATAAGGGCTTCAAGGAAAACAGAGTGAACTCTTTCCAAGCAGGGAATGAAGTAAGCATTAAACTCATTTTAAGAAGTAGCGTGCAATCATTACACCAAAGTTTTCTAATATCTTGAATTGATACCGATCCATTACAGGCAACAAGACTGACAGAACAGATACAATCTAGTAATAGCGGAGTGATCCACAAAACAAGCCAGCGATGGACCGCAAGTAGGTAAGCTAACAAAGCAATTACGCAACCACTATCTTTTGAGAGTATTTTATAATTGTATAGATCCATGGAGCAACAAGTGCCTTATATCTTATTGTTGTTCTAAATGGCAGTAGCTTAGGCATTCGCTGATGGTATAGAAGAAAAAAGCCTTTGTACTAATTACAATCATCACCAACAACTCTTTTTGTAAATTCCAATTTGGTTCTCTTCTCAGTCTGATCCTGTGGTATATTCCTATTTCCTACATAATGGCGAAGCTAACCTTTTGAAATCCAGGAGCTTTCTTCGGCATCTCTTCTTATATAAAGAAAGGGAAAAAAAACAGAGAATGTAAATCAGATATACTCTAAAGCTCTTAAATATAATTCACCAACCTTTATACATTGGTTTTCTTTAGTCTACATCTGAAACTATATATATTGAATCACTACCAGTACCATCTCATCCTTTGATTCAGATTGCAACTCTGAGTGGACACATTACTGTGTTGTGTACCTTACGGTCTTGCCTGATGAGTGTAGTAACCAAAGAGGACGATGAAACCTCTAAGGTCCTGAAATATCTGAAAATTATGTATTACTTCTTCTTCTTTGTCTCTTCCCGAATGTATAGTTGTAATGCAGGTAGACAAAGACAGATGGGGTCAGAGAAACAAAGTCATCTTTGTTTGTTTAGCAACCAAGAAAATTGCAAGGAAAGAGAGACCAAAGTAAATCCAAAAGAATGATTTGGAAGCATTAGTAGAAAGGAGTGGCCACTACGCTTTGTATCGTCGACCAAGCAAGTCTTTACCCTACACGTTTCTCCTTTAGTTTCACGTGTTAATTTGCTCTTAGCAACTATATGACTATTCCTATATTAACTCTGACTCTGGTGCTGCTTCTTCTGATTACTTGTATTTTACCATTTCGTTTACGTTTTCACGGTCTACAGAAACAAACTTCCTTGGCTTCATTACATGTTGATCATGTGAATGAGATACTTCTGTGATGGGTCAAAGACTCAACATTAAACTCTTTTAACTTGACTTCTTTTTATTAAACCCATAAACAAGTTTACTATTACCACACTATGTACACCAAACCAATATTAGATCCACTAAAACGAATAATCTTCCACTTCATTCAATTTACAAACCACCAAAAAGGGTTTTTTTTTTCTTAAAAAAAAAATTTCAGGAGAGTTTCTCTGGATTTGTAGGCATTGCCTCACCCTGAGTTCCAGAGTAACCATTAGACACTTCATTACTAAGACTATGAGACCACGGAATCGAGCTAACCCGTGGGAAACAACAACTACATTTATCCGCACACCGCGTCTCAAGAAGAGTTTGAGTCCTGTGACCATCAGGTGAAGTAGCTTCCCAAAGAGGACCCCAACATTCAACTCTGTCGAACTCATTGACATTAGAATGGAAATAAACCCAAACAAGAGCTTCTTGTAACTCAGGATAGTTGTTGAACAAGTTCCCATCTCCATGAACTATAGCCATCAACACCTAATACATCATATATCCAAACAATAATAATAATCAACCTTACATGAAACCAATAACATCAAAGTTATTTTTACTTTAGGATCACTTACAACTGGTAACTCTTTGCAAAAGATGTAGTATCGAAACTTTGCGAACATATCTAGAAGGAAGTGGCCACCACTTATATGACAGTGAACATGAAGTGACATGTTCCCTTTCACTTTCTTCCATTCTGCTACAACTTCATCTCGGTATATCCTATTTGCCCATCCTTGCAACTGTATAGAACATTCATAACACCTCCTCAGCCTCTTAAATTGCTAAAACCAAGAAACCCTATACTAATACTCATGTTTCAACACCATTAAATGCGAATCTTTCTGTATAATATTCTGGTGAATACAGACGCAACACAGAGGTTTAGACATATGCACATACAGAGATAGGCTAAAACCACATGTGAACAGCAGAGACATGTACCTGAGAGTTGTTAATGGAGTGAGAAATAGCTAAAGTTAATTGAGCTGTAAGGTCACTGTGAGTGAGCGTGTAAGTTCTTGGAAGCGTTGGTGGATGCTTCTTCTCATCAACCCCTAGAAACAATACTTTCAACTTGGATGATTCGAAGATCGCCGGTCCAAACAATCTTGCCATCTGCAACCAAAGTCAATTTTTGAATCTAGTGTAGATATTGAATACATAGCTGAGCAGAACAGACAAAGCTACCAAAATGATGTTATAAGAAAACAGAATTGCTTACGGGAACAATGGATTGGTTCTTCCTCTTGGATCTTCTATTGGAGACAAGAAGTGAGTTGCTAGTGTTACTCCGTTTGTCTGAATAAACTGGTTTGAGCCTTGTCGGTAACACTAGACTCGGCGACAAACTACACATCGCTGCTCTCTTCAGTTTTTTTTTTTTTTTCAGAACTAAACACAGAGAGATCTTGAGAACAAGATCTCTAGATGTGTTCGTACAATGAAATCAAGATCGAAAGGTTGTGACTTTAAGGAAACCCAACTCGAGATTTACACTTCCTGGAATTTAGGGTTCTTCTGATGCGTGTATAGAGAGGGGTTGGTTCTTGTGTGTAGTAAGTAGTAGATGGGGTTGGTTCTTGTGTGTAGTAAGTAGTAGATGGGGTTGCTTCACGTTTCACACTTTCTATCTTGAGACAGGTCTTGGATTTTTTTTTTTCTGAGCCTCAGAGAGTGACACGTGTCATATTCATATTTTTCATGAGTTTAACATGTGTCTTCATAGTGGGGCAAGCAAAAAAAGACACAGATCCAGCTCTCTCTCAACCTTGATCATGAACTTTGTGGAGCCGACCCCAATCTGTCAAGTTTCTTTCCAATCACGCGCGTTTAATAAACCGGTTTAAAACATTCTTTCAATGTGGCTCAAGCTCAGTGACTTGACCTGGCGAACCCAAGAGGCTTCACCTGGAGCAACAAATGCATGTGTTGAAAAAAAGACAAAAAAAACAAAAACAAATGCATGTGTTGATGGAACCCGAAGAGTCAGAGAGTTACTGTTGAGACGATGAACAATTGAGTTCATGTTTGTTCTTCTCACTACACACTCTTGTCGGGACAACAATTCTCTACGTTGGAGAATAAGTGAAGAAGCAATGACAAGAATTGAGACGACAATTCTCTACGTTGGAGAATCTACTTGAATTATAAATACATGAAACAAGACAAAAACAAAGCATTAAGTAATGTTCTTGAATTGGCAGTGAAATGTTACAAAAGGCATCATTCAAACTTGCATATAGAGAATCACTTCCATCTTCAACGAGGCTTTAGTTCAGTAATAGTCGTGTCACTAATAGAATAACCAACAGATTTTACTGTAGATCGACTTGATTCGAATCCCTCGGCAGCCTGCTCAAATTCGGGCCTGCTACGCGGGAAAAAACTCCGTAGATGAGTCACTGGTAGAGTGATTATATTGCTAGTGAGCATCAATATGATAGTTGATAACATTGGACGGTCTTCTGGATTGTCGTGAACACATAAGAGCGTAATGTGGGTGCATCTAGTGACTTCGTTACTCTGATTATTCCTTCCAATGGCCGGATCCAACAGCTCTAGTGGTGACCCGTTTCTCCAAAGCCTCCAAGCCTAATACATAATGAACATATCAAGAACCCTTTTTCATAATGTTAAATTGTTGAAAGTTGTTGAGGTCTTTATACTCACATTGTTGACCAAGTTTCCAGCAATACTAGTTTCATCCATCTGGTAGACGTTACTGTTTTTCTTTCCACTTATAATCTCAAGAACTAAGACTCCAAAGCTGTAAACGTCAGATTTCATGGAGAAATGACCTTGCAATGCATACTCAGGAGACATGTAAACGCTGAAAATGCATACAAGTATGGTTAATATACAATAAAAATAGTTTCACAAACTTAGTGTGTTTTCATCAATTATGAGCAAACTTACTAGGTTCCAACAATTTTGTTGGTATTTTCATGAGTTTGATCTGATCCAAAGATCGTACACAGTCCAAAATCCGAATTTTTTGGGTTCATATCATCATCCAAAAGAATGTTACTTGCTTTGAGGTCACGATGTATGATTGTGAGATGTGAATCTTGATGAAGATAAAGAATTCCTCTAGCAATCCCTCCAATGATCTTGTATCGACGAGTCCAGTCTAGCTGACCTTGCTTCTCAGGGTCTGCACATTTCCATGTACCATCAATCAAACAATTTAAAATCTGAAGAAGAAAGCTTCTAAAATAAGAAAAAACTATAGAAGGTAACCATACCAAATAGGAAATAGTCTAGTCTTTTGTTCGGTACAAACTCATAGATGAAAATCTTTTCTTCTCCTTCTAAACAAAATCCAAGAAGCCTAACTAGATTCTTATGTTGAAGTTTGGACACAAGCACAACCTCGTTCCTGAACTCCCCTGTACCTTGTCCTGACATTTTCGACAGTCTCTTCACAGCCACTTCAGTTCCATTTGAAAGTGTACCGTACATACCATTCAATGTAACAAAAATGGCCTTCATAAGGTATAATAACTTTAAAATGGAAAAAAGACCTCCTTACCTTGTAAACCTCGCCGAATCCACCTTCACCGAGCTTATTACTCATGGAAAAATTGTTTGTTGCTGCTTCGATTGTCTTAAGGTTGTATTGAGATGATTGTGTAATTGAAATATCACTATCAGCTGCAAAGCAAAGGTGTATTAGTTATGCTTCATGTTTCCAAAAACAAGAGTTAAACACACAAGATACTAACTTTTAATCTGAGTTCTTTGGTATGAGTTTCTACTCCGGTATAGAACATAACTAAGAACAAGCAGAATCAAAACACCAACGACAGTTGCAACGGTAACCGCCCCGACAATTCCAGCTGAGAGTCCTTTGTTATCTTCTCACAACATAGAAAACAGTGTCATGTATTTCAATTTTTCTTACAATCATTTTCTCCCTCATAACTATCACATAAGCATCATAACTACAAAATGACGTCTTAGCATATGATGATATATGATAGTTTCAACGGGGAAATAGATCGTTAACCTCCTTTTCAATTAGAAAACTTACCATTGTTGATCTTGCTGGCCTGATTATCTACAGGAGGAGGAGAAGCCGCCATAAAATTAGCAAAAGAAGCCTTAGAGAAATTATACATCTCCATCCGGAAATAGCAGCTTGGCTGCCAGACACGAATCCCTTGCCTCGTATTACAACATTGCCGGTCATTGTAGTAACTTACACTCTCTCGGAGGCAAGTCCTACAAGCACTATAGGAAAGATCTGGTGTGTATTGCATTAATGAATAAATAGCCTGATAAGGATTCAAGGATGCCTTATTAACTGTGCAATAGTTATCATAGAGGATGGTGTGCTTTTGCCTGTGGATGCTGCATCAACCATACGAACAGCTAAGTCTTCCCATATCTTCCTGAACTTTGTTAGATCTGAGGTTACATTTGCATCGTTGATGATAGAGTTACGTGGATTTAGATCTAACGATCCTAAGAAAGAAGTGTTGGAGTAGCGCACATGGCAAAGTGTGGGATCATGTGGCCATGAATACGCTTCTGTTTGGTTTAGACATCCCTGTTTCAAAGCATCAGAGGCGATCTTGATACAAGTAGAACAGTCAGCCATGTATGATCCGGGAATGCACATTCCTGTTGCGTAGACACAGTTTGGTTCTTGTCTTATGGAGCCGTTGTAGAAGAGACCCTTTTGAGCAGTGACGTCGGAAGCGAGATAAGAGAGGATGAGACGGCGGTTTGCGTCGTAGGTACCGTTGGGCGTGAAGACCCCATCGCTGCTACATTTTGGTGCTAAAACCGAAGTAACACTGAAGCTTGTGAGAACAAAAAAGAGGACATAATACAAACTAATTTGCTTTTTAAGATGATATTGCAAAAGCAAAAACCTTTGTATTGTGTGGTCACGCCTTTGTACTGTTTGTTTCTTAAATAGCAAACCGAAGTTTCCCTCCCAAAAGTCAAAGTCTGATAGCAATGTTGAAGTTTCAAATATGAACTCAGAAACTTGACACAAATGATACTCCATGTAACATGGAGAACATGAGGACCACCCATGTGGTTGTCTTTGGTTTGACAAATAAACCAATTTTGATTATATCTAGTTTGGAGCAAACTTCTTGTTAATTGGAGGAAATAGACTAGCAATGAACCGATACCGTGAGCAACAAACACTAGCAATAAAGTCTAAACAGACAGATGAATTTTTTTATTATTTTGTGATTTCGGATATATGAGTACCAATAGGATTTTGCTATATCAAGTCTTAAAAAATATAGTTTAGTTATAATGTTTGAAATTCTGACCAAGTTAAATTATTATAAAATTATACCACAGCTCCATCCTCTCTTATCTTCCTTCCAATGTCACGGCTCAAAAGGGTCTCTTCTACCACAGCTCCATCAGACAAGAACCGAACGGTATTTACGCAACATGAATGTGCATCATAGGATCCAAACCAATTGAATGTTCTGACTGTATCAGGACCACCTCTGATGCTTTGATACAAAAATGTCCAAGCCAAACAGAAGCGTATTCATGGCCAAGTGATCCCACCCTTTGCCATGTTCGCTACTCCAACACTTCTTTCTTAGGATCTTTAGATCTAAATCCATGTGGTAGCATCACAAACGGTGCAAATGTAACCACAAATCTAACATAGTTCATGAAGATATGGGAAGACTTAGCTGTACGTATGGTTAATGCAGCATCCACAGCCAAAAGCACACCATCCTCTAGTGATAACTATTACACAGCTAATAAGGCAGCCTTGACAACTTTCAAAGATATCTATGCATTGATGCAATGCACTCCAGATCTTTCCTATGATGATTGTAAGACTTGCCTGCGATAGGGCGCATTTGAGTATTCTGAGCCATACTGTAATATGAAGCAAGGAACTCGTATTCTGCAGCCAAGCTGCTATTTCCGGATGGAATTGTATTCTTTCTCTAGTGCTTCTTTTGTTAATTTTACGGCGGCTTCTCCTCCTCTTTCTCTTGTGGCTGTGCCACAACCTATAGATGATCAGGCCAGCAAGATCAACAATGGTAAGTTTTCTAACTGAAAAAGAGGGAAACGATCCATTTCCCCATTTGAAACTATTATATAGCCACCATATGTTAAGACTTCGTTGTGTAGTTATGGTGTTATTTGATAGTTAAGAGGTAGAAAATGATTATAAGAACAATTGAAAAAGTTTGACATTGTTTTTCTATGTTATGAGAGAAGATAGCAAAAGACTCTCAGCTAGAATTTTTGTGGCCACTACCATTGCAAGTGTTGTTGGCGTCTTGATACTGCTTGTTTTGGTTATGTTATATGCCGGAGGAGAAACTCATACAAAAGAACTGAGAATGAAAGTTAGTATATTGTGTGTTTAGCTCTTGTTGTTGGAAACATGAAGCATAACTAATAAACCATTGCATTGCAGCTGATAGTGATATTACAACTACACATTCATCACAATATGACTTCAAGACAATTGAAGCTGCAACAAACAATTTTTCCAGGAGTAATAAGCTTGGTGAAGGTGGATTTGGCAAGGTTTACAAAATAAAGAGGTATTTTTTTTTCATTTTTCTCTATGTTATGAAAAGTAACTTGCCATATTTGTTTCATTCAGTGGTGTGTAGGGTACACTTTCAAATATAACTGGAGTGCTGTGAAACGACTATCAAATATGTCAGGACAAGGGACAAGAGAGTTCAGGAACGAGGATGTTCTTGTGTCAAAACTTCAACATATGAATCTAGTTAGGCTTCTTGGATTCTGTTTGGAAGGAGGAAAAGATTCTCATCTATGAGTTTGTCCCCAACAAAAGCCTTGACTATTTCTTATTTGGTATTGTTACCTTCAATAGGTTTTCTCTTATTTAGAAGGATTCTTCTTCAGATATTAAACTGACTGATTGAACAGATCTTGAGAAGCAAGGTCAGCTAGACTGGACTCAGAGATACAAGATCATTGGAGGGATAGCTCGAGGAATTCTTTACCTTCATCAAGATTCACAGCTCACAATCATACATCGTGACCTCAAAGCGAGTAACATCCTCTTGGATGTTGATATGGTCCCGAAAATTTCAGATTTTGGACTGTCAACGATCTTTGGAATTGAGCAAACTCGAGGCAATACCAACAGAATTGCTGGAACCTAGTAAGTTATGCTCATAGTTTCTGAAAACGTACAGTTTTTTCTATTGAATATTAACCATACATGTATGTTTTTCAGCGCTTACATGTCTCCTGAGTATGCAATGCAAGGTCAATTCTCCATGAAATCTGACATATACAGCTTTGGAGTCTTAGTTCTTGAGATTATAAGTGGAAAGAAAAACAGTAACGTCTACTAGATGAATGAGACTAGTACTGCTGGAAACTTGTTCAACAATGTGAGCATAAGGACCTCAACAACTTAAATTATTTTAAACAATATGACAAATAGTTCTTGATATGTTCATTTTGTGTTAGGCTTGGAGGCTTTGGAGAAATGGGTCACCACTAGAGTTGATGGATCCAACCATTGGAAGGAATAATCAGAGTAACGAAATCACTAGATGCATCCATATTGCGCTCTTATGTGTTCAAGAGTATCCAGAAGACCGTCCAATGCTATCAACTATCATATTGATGCTCACTAGCAACACAATCACTCTACCAGTGCCTAATCTACCAAGTTTTGTCCCTTGTAGCAGGCACCAACTTAAGAAGGTATCTGAGGGATTCGAAACAATTCGATCTGCCGAAAAATCTGTTGGTTATTCTGTTACTGACTCGGCCATCACTGATTTAAAGCCTAGTTGAAGATGGAAGTGATTATCTGTGGGCAAGTTTGAATGATGCTTATAACAGCGTTTTCAAATTTTTGTTTGGATTCGTAAAGATTTGAGTATTCATGTGGGTTCTTTTTTTCTACTGTATCTTCCTATTTTTATGCCTTTTACTGGAGTTAACCAAAGTTATTAACTGATTACCTCAAAAGATATTTCTTAGACATAGGTGTTGCAATCAGAAATTGAGCATGAGATAATATCATAAGTACAATGCATAATCAGGTAAATCACCGTACTATCTCCAGAAATCATGCTTGTTGAGGGTCTGATCTTATTCTTAGCTTCAAAGTAGTACTTGGATGAAGCTAAATCCACCATACTAAGCATTTAATATTTTCCAAATTCCATCAAAATCTGTCTAAAACCATCTCATATATGTAAAGAATCTGACGCGGGACCATAGCGTCTGAGCCAAAGAAAGAACGGTTCAAGTAACGAACGAAACTGAGAGATTGCACCACCTGGCCAGTGATGTTGTTCAGACAGTTCTTGATCAGTCCATCTGAAGTGGTATTAAAGTAATTTGACAAATCCTCTGTTTCAGTACCTGGAATACACATTGCTGGGGCATTGGTTCGGTGTCGGATCTTGGCCAAGAGAAGCATTGAAGAAGAAGCTTTTTTGAGTGACCGCGGAGAGGAGACGGTTCTTGTTGAAAATGATGTTTGGTCTGAAAGATCCTTCGTCCAAGCACAATTGTTGTGCTTGTCCACAGACAAACATAAATCTGTTTTCTAGTCTTACCACCTATATCATGACGACAATACAAATCGATATTGTTGATGGAACACATCACTACCATGGATGCTGTATACTTTGTTGAATTTTGCCAAGAAGATTTTGTAACTATGTTAGCTTTCATTCCTTTTATTATAACTTATGTTAATATGCCTGGCTCATCAAACCCATCATCATAATTGGGTTTGTAACTGCAACAGTCACACCACAACAAAGATCACACTGAAGAAAACTCCTTGGAAGGTTCCAGAGCTTTATCCTTCTCCTTTGGTGAGACTGTTCCAGTGTTTACTGGAGAAACCCTTCAATGACAACCGTATTCGAATAATATTTTGCTCTGCTTTTCTTGAGGACTAAAAGCAAGATACTTACTGACCAAGAATGTTTTTTTTTTGAATGAATGTTAAATTATTGACCACGAATGTTATATTCTATTTGAATATGTTTTGTTTTATTCTTTCTCCATTGAATCTTTATTGACATTACAATCCTCAATCACTGTGTACATCATTCCTGCTCTGTCCAATCCTCAGAAAACCCTGGGGAACTGCTGTTGAGTTAACTCTAGATGCACTCAGTGGCCAAGGAATATGTTCCACCATATCCCTTGATCCAATTAGATTCTAGTCTTCCCTAGAGTGGTCCATGTATATGAATCTGAAGACGTTCAGTGCAATATACATCATCTTTTATTTCGAGTTTCTGCAAAAATACTCAAGAAACCAAGAATCCTAAGCTTAGAGATGTCCCGGATTAAAAACAAATTACCACACTATGTTTACAATTTATTAACATCTCTGATATTTTGACGAAAAATATGAAAACAGAAAAGGTTCGTAAATAGCATTCTTTTTGAAGTTAAGCGATTAAGTTTAAGGATAAATTTTCTTGGACTGTCTTGTCTCAGGAGGTCCAATGAACAAACCAGTCTCCACTTCCATATTGTCATTGCCATCCATGTTCACTTCTGATGATGTTAAGGTTGATGATGATGATGCTACTACTATTGCTCCCGTTCCACTCAACTTTTCATTTACAAAATTCACCAAAATTCTTCACATTCATAATAATATTAGCATTTATGACTAGAGAAAAAAGAAAATTTGTACCTTCTCATTCAGTTCTTTGTTTTCCTTAATGAGATTCCTCCCCTAAGATTTTGACAAGGAACATATAACTTTTCTTACTTGAAGTATTCAAAGTCGTAGTAGACATGAGAAAAAGTATTGAAAATCGAAATAGAAGATATGTAACTATACAAATATGTACACACACATTAGAGAAAGGAATATGGTAATGGTGAATTTTGTTTTACCTCTTCTTTCAACTTCTCAATTTCTTCTCGGAGTAATTGGTACTGAAAACAAAATATACAATGAGATATCAGCTAAAAATTCCATATAGTAGATATAATTAATTAATAGACCTTTGTATATACATTCCAAACTACATGTTGTTGCTTTGTAGATCTCTTTATTGCAATATTATCTTGAGGATGATTATATGCCATGCAAACCATGCACGTGCAACATCAATGATATACTCATGCATGGAACGTCCACAGACCGCAATGTTATAGCATGTTAGATATTTACCAGAGAAACATGTATTGTTTAAAATAACTTGTTTGCATAGTAATAAAAATGACGAAATTAAAAAATGTTTTAATAAACAAATTAAATTTGGGAAATGGGGATGATATGAACATTTAACTTCCTTCATTCTAAGTAAAATATCTACACTTAACATTCTAAAAAAAATCAATTAGAGAAATAATATTCTAAATCATCACATAAAACAAACGAGGATATTTGAATGGATCCTAATTTCAATTATCATTGGACATGATAAGTTAGTGTATCTATGGATGAAATCGATATTTTGAACTTTTCGTGATAACTGTTTTTTTGTAGATAAGAGTACCTTCTTGGCTCTTATCCTGGTCAAGCTTCGCTCCAACTGATTCTCTAACTGGTGCAGCTCTTCAATAGAACATACATCAATACCTTCTCCAAGCATTTTTCTGTAATTATTTTATAATGGAATGATCCATCACAGTTTCTAAATCATATCAATAAACAATTAAAGTATAGTATATTATGAGTCTTAGACCGTTTTGACATCTCAAGCTGCTCAATCTTCTTTGTTAAGCCATATGTTTCGCCTCTTGCTTGCTGTAAAGTACACAGTATAGTAGGTGAAACATATAAACACAAATAAATCATATTTATGAAAATTTGTTCATCCACAATATGTAATCCCAAAAATGGATGAGAATTCATTTTAACCATAACTAAAATCAAAAACTGGAAAAGAGAGTTTTAGTTACCTGAGAATCAGCATCTCCCTTATGGTTAGTTCCAATTTCTTTGACTCGTCTTTGGTATCGCTCTATTGTTTTTGATATACTGAAAATAATCAAAGAATTGAAAATGTGGAGTCAAAACGTAAGCTTTTTTCTTCACCTTCCAACAAGCAAAATAACTATAACATACATTATTATATTATAATTCTAAAATTAGGTTATAAGTGAAAAATTAAGTAAGATATTTATGAAAGCTTATATATAATTGATCTCTCATGTTTTATTGGCATTCAAAACTCTGTCCTTTTATTTAAAGATGCAGAAGATAATAAACACTATGACAATATTGGAGTAATGTTGGAATCCTACTTGGGGAGATTTGATTCATTCCGAATTCTACAATTAATGATGCAACATAAACGACACCAATATACATATAAAGAGACAGGAAAATGTATATATCGGTGCACATGGATATGCTCAGATCGATGATGAATTTTAAGCTTTACCTATTTATAAATCATTAAACATTGCGTTAACAACTATGGTTATGTGGTTAACAATGCCTAGTTAATTGTGTTTAACCTGTCTTTTGCTAAAAAGACACTTAAGTACACGCATTTAGTTTAAGTGCCTAATCCTTTTACTCTGTGCTTAATCAGCATAAATTATTTATCAGAATTCAGAAAACAAATCAATGTAGCTGTAAAAATAAATAAAAAATACTAAGAGAAACCACAGAAAGAATTAATATAATTCTGATCCACACACATGCGCTGACTCCTTCAGTGTATTTACTTAAGTAAAGCGTTTGTGGGTGGAAAGTGAAGCAAAATGTCTCTTTGATGCCACATTTTTACATATTTATCCATATATATATATATATATACTATATATATACACATCAATAAACACAAATATACAAAATAAGCATGTAGGTAGACTCACATGTATAATATACTACAAATGTATTATATCATGTATTCACCATGCCTAAACCGGTCTGTTCACACATAAATGAGTAATCTATCCACAAGTTCAAACATGCGTAAAAGTATTTACTAAAGTATATATATCATGATAGAACCAAACTCTCACAAACATACACTTGTATGTATAAATATATGTAGAGAGAGGCTCAAAGACACATGTTACACATGTCTCAATAAGGAAATTTATCGTTGCTTCCAAGTATGGCTTTTTTACCTAATTCATGAACATTCTGATAACACCTATAGGCCTGATTTGAGTAGCTAAAGGACACTGTGCTCAAAAGTCATATATATTACCACATAATAAATCTGACTAGATATGTAAATAAATATCATTGACTTTTCTTTGTTATAAATGTATAAACATCATCAAGTATCTGTAACTTAAAGTTGTTTCCACTATAAAAGAATCTCACTAGAGAGAGAGTCTGATAGATCAACTCATCTACAGCTAGAAGTGGATGGCTCACAACAAGCACACATATATACATCATATGTTGCAGTGCCATGGAAATCTGATTACTACATTAACTACAATCCTATAAAAAGCACTCTATTTTTCTTCTGCAAATCTACTTTTATCCTTAATAACAAAAATCACCATTGCATCACTCTATCACAATTTTGCCAATCACATAAACCAAATTTAATCAATTAATTCTACATATTAGCCCCTCAATCAGTGTAAATGGATTTTAGCACAAGCAGTGTTGATAAGCAAAGAGAGGGAGGATAAGAAAGATATATGTATATACCTAGAGCTAGAGAACTCATAGAGCTTGGATGTTGGAGAGAAGATGATCAAAGCAACTTCAGCATCACAAAGGACCGATAACTCGAAAGCTTTCTTCAAAAGTCCATTTCTTCTTTTAGAGAAGGTCACTTGCCTGCTTGTTGCGTTCTCTATCCTCTTCATCTCCGTTTTTCCCCTCACCATCCTTTAATTTCTTATTTAGTCTTAAATCCAAATCTTCTTTTTTTTACCAAAGTTAAATCCAGATCTTCTGCTTTTATCATATCAAACAAACAAACAAAAAAAGTAAATTAGCTAAACAAAACGGGTAGTATATATCCTGAATATTGAAACTAATTAAATGGATCATACATAGAGTAATAACTTCTCAAGAATATAAACTGAATTGAAAAAAAAATCTTTAATTTGGCTTTTAGATGAAAAAGGCAAACAATTATTTGCAGTTGATCCACGAAAAACTAAAGAGAGATTTCGAGATTAACCCTTTTGTATGTGTATGCGCTTGGATTGATGTGTATCTATGTATATGGGGAAAGAGAGAGATTAATAAAAGAAAAAAGAGAGAGAGAGAGAGAGAAGAGATCTTGGGAAGAGGTTATGATACAAATTGCTGGGAACTTCCTAGAAACCCTAGATTTATGACGAAGGATGAAAGAGAAAAAATATTTATTCTCTATGATTAATATATTTGAGAATAGCCTTTTATTTTTACTTTTAAATTAAATTTGTCATTTTTATCATATGCCTATAGTGGCCTATAGCCCTAGACCAATAGACCTGGTTCACTAGTACATTGCACTTTTATTTTTAGAAATTGTATTATGTAATTTTTTCTACTTTTGGTAAAAACTTTAAATCCAAATTGGGAGGCAATATATATACATAAACGCAATAGATTTGAGAGGGGAAAGAATAAGTTCCAATGGGATGACAACAAGTATCATATGAAATTTGTTTCTATTGGATTTTAAGTTGTATATTCAGTAGTGACGGACTTAAAAATATACAACTCGTACAAGCCTATATATAAATGTATTTGGGGTATCATGATATTGTTGGTTGCAGATTTACTATCTCCTCAACTTGTAGGGTTAAAGCATATCGAAAGTGAAGGTGATATAGTAGAAGGTAGTGGAGAGATCTTGACACGTGTCCATATTAACCGACAACCTCTAGATCCGGTGTCCGTCAAAGTGGGTTTTACCAGTCAATCGGTGGACAACAAGCATCTCTGTCGGTTGCCAGCTCCTCTCGGACAAGATGTGCTCAATAATCTAACCTCACACGCACCTACCAATTTCTGTAGAAAAAGAGAAACCAAAAGATTATTACAATCTTTGAACTGAATGGGTAAAACTTTAAGACAAAAGTAACAGTCAAGGCATAGTAGTCAGTGCAATAAATTAGTTTGGTCATCTATGAGGTCTACGTGTATAGTACCGGCAGGTTTATGAGGAGATATACGGTTTTAAAATTCAAAGGTTTCAAAAATGATAGTATTATTTATTTCTTTTATTTTATTTTTGTTATTTGATGGATTATATTAAAATCTTATGGAAGTTTTACGGGGCAAAGAACACATCCGTTCAAGAGCCATAAGCTGGCAAGTATTACAGTCCTTTTTTGGAGCCACATGAAACTACAAAGATATGAAAAAAGCTATAAGTGATATTATTGTCTGTTTTCATGATTATAACATTTACAAAAAATGTAACTCTATACATACATACTGTATAAGAACTTTCACTATGTGCTCTTGGTTTAGGGGTGAAGATTCTGCAGGTATAAACAGTACTTTAGTAAATAGTAACTTTAATCGTGAGATAAATAATAATAACACGTCCGTACAACCATGTTATTGTAACAGCGACCATACTATCGTCTCCGTCACACACCAACTAAATAATATCACGTGGCAGCTTACCCTCTTTGTTAGGTGTGCTTCTTAACCATTCTTCTCGCTTTAACTATATTCGTTTTGGATTGTTTTAATTAGTGTAGCTAATCTGTATCACCAAGTGGTTATCCACTATTGGATGCCTTTCATTATACTAAATGATATGTTAAAATAACATTTGCATTTTGTGAATCTTTTCATATCTCGGTACAGCTGTCGCACGCTGCGAGGACCACTTCCTTTTCACCAATTGAGCTTAGTAATGTGTGCGTGGGTGTTTTGTTCTTTTTCACTCGCCGGTATATTATAATGCTTGTTGAAATGCATCGCCTTACCTTACATAAGAAACAAAAAACCTATGTGAATCAGCTTTCCAGATAATAATAACGATAATATTCTTTGTCCATAAACTAAAACAAAACTGGTATATAAGGCCATGATTAAAATGGGATGTTAATGGGTTTCTTAGGTATAGAGGACCCATAATATTGTTAAAACCGGTAACAAAACATACCAAATAAGGGGATGTTAATGGGTTTCTTAGGTATAAGGGACCCACAATATTGTTAAAACCGGTAACAAAACATACCAAATAAAAACCCCTTTTATGTGGTTTCTTATACTGTTTGCGGGTCCCATGCACACATGGCGGCCCGCAATTGGTTCAATTTTAATTTTTTTTTTTAGTTAAAAAAACTTTTCTTTTAAGAAAACCTTAAAGGGTTATAGGGATAATGATGGCCTAAGTAGTAGTTACATCAAGTGATTTAATTTGCCAAATATATCAAGGGATCAAGTCGTGATTATTAGGGTGTGATTGGTAGAGTATAATGCTTATTCAATCAACATTTAACTGAAAAACATTTAAGAAAGTATTTACAAGATGGTAATGTTATCTAAATGATTTTTACTCAGTGCTCTCATATGAAGCTTCTGGTAGAGCATTTGCGGTCAAAATAATAATAAAATAGAAATAATTATATAGAATTAGTTTATTTTATTTATAATTTAAAAATTTATATTTATAATTTAAAAAATAAAAATTGTGACTAAATATTTTTAAAAGAACAATATTTCACATTTAAAATATAATATATTTTATAAAATTATACATATCATTCATTATTTTTAATAAAAAAATATAATGTAGTGTATATTTATATATATTATAAATATAAACATATCTATATTATTTAGAAATAAATAAATTATATATTATATATTAATTTATGATAATTTTGTATATGAATGATTTACTCATCTACCAATAAATAAATAATGACAATTATATATTTATATATATATATATATATAGAATTAATTTATTTTATTTATTAATATCACAATAAATTTTTATATCCCTACATAAATTAGAATTAAAAAAAAAATATTTTTTAATTTTTTAAAAGAATAATATTTCACTTTGAAAATATAATATATTTTATATAATTAAATAAGATTCATTATTTTTTAATAAAAATGTTATATTAATATATTATATATATATGTATTATTTTAAAATAAATATATTATTACTAACTTTTATATAATTTAAAAATTGTATACTGTTAATGCTCAACCAATCAGTTTATTAAAAATTTTAATGAGAGCATACAGCTACTGCAGCATACTGTTTCTACATCATACTGCTACTGCTTTATCAACAGCTGTACCAATCGAGGTCTTAGTCTATTTATGAGGCTAGCATAAATGTAAATCTTTAATATGGTCATATATAATAGCCAAGTTTGTGCTAAATAGTATCTATGGTTCAAATTAAATATTGATGGTTGGAGTAGTTAACGAGTATATATATCACAAGGGGTTACAAAATAAAAAGTTTATTAGTTACTCCTCTTGATAGAAATATTGTTTGTTCTCTCGAAATTTCATGGTCAAATTTGCGAATTTGTATGTTATTCTTGCAAGGAGAAGATTGATTTTGTTGTATTCAAAATTCATTGCAAAATTTGCTATAGTGTTGTTTTAAAAAGGTTAATGTGAGATATCAAACAAAATCCCACGTTGCAAGTTTATACAAGAAGTGTCTAATATATAAAAGATGCACAACTCTAATTAATACGAAACCTTTTGGCAAGGAAACTAAAAGTAAATTCATGCGAGGCAGCCTCAATCGGATAATAAAGAGTTGAACATGGGCCTTTACGATCCCAACAAGGCTAGTTGGATGGAAATTTCATGGTCAAATTTGCGAATTTGTATGTTATTCTTGCAAGGAGAAGACTGATTTTGTTGTATTCAATATTCGTTGCAAAATTTGCTATGGTTTTGTTTCAAAAAAGTTAGGCTAGTTGTGATTCTGTCTTCATTACTGGATGACTGGAAGGTCTTCAAGTGTGACAGTGGCAACTGGATTCAACAGGGTGCATTTAGTAAAACTGGGGTATGAACATATACCAGTCTGAATATTTTCTTTATCAGGATTATATCTTAAGCATCAACAGTTCTAAAAAGAAGGCGTGGAGATTGAGTAAGTATCTCCTACTTTATTATCTCTGATCTGTATAGACCATCTTCTCTTTATATCTAATAAAGCTATCACCGTTTTCTAAAATTCATTAATCGGTTTTCTATCATGGTAATACACAGTCCGATCTTAAAATGGCGATGGAATTGTTGGAACAAGAATTGGATGGAAGCAACCTATGGCTTAACATATTTTGGTATTACTTAGTACACGTACGTTTTCATGTCGTTCCACAAGAAGTGAAACACGTCTCTTCAATACAAGAAAATGAAATCAGTCCCAAAGATTTACATTTTACGTCCATGCTTGTGGTTGCACTCAAGCTGCTGACTCATCAACATTCGACTGAGCTGGCTTGTTACGCGAAGACGGTTTCCTTGTCCCCTTGTTGTTGCCTTTTAGATTCATGGCTGCAATTTCGTTAGCTAATGACTCACACTGGCTTCCAACAATGCTTTCCCAAAACGATCAATGTCTCGGTCTGTTACATCCCACAGATTCGCCACAATGGCTGGATCAATTACACAATTTGAAAACAAAGTAAAATAACGATTAAACAGTTAAGGACAATCTGAATCATACCACTTCCATGACCGAAAATATAGAAAGAGATCATGGTTTTTTAGTGCTTCTGTCAACTCTTCAGGTTTGCTCTAGTTTGAATGCTGCTTCATGTATTTGCTGTAAGGCCAATGCATGCCTACTTTCAGAAATATTAGATGCGGAAGTAGGAGTTTTACAGCTATCTTCATCATAAAGATAGCCTCCTCTACCTACTTAGCAACCATTTCTTAGAGAAAGCTGCGTAATGCATGCTTCTCCTTTAAAGTTTTCAATCCCACCTCCAAGAATATAGCTTCAAAAGCATCTAATGTTATCAGTTTTCTGAGAATCGTAGGTGCTATCTTATTCCCCAACATTATTCCCAAGATGTGGGAAATCCAAATTTTCGAGGAGCCATGAAACAGAAAATAGGAGCTCTTGAAAATATTGGAACATGAACTGTTGAAGACTTGCCTCCAAGCAAAAAGGATCTAGGTTGTATCAAATATAGAGAAGATGGAACGATATAAAGTTAGGCTGGTGGTGTTTGGTAATCACCAAGTAGAAGGAGAAGATTTTACTGAAATATTTGCACCAGTTGAAAAATGACAACAATCGATGCTTTCTTGATGTAGTGGCTGCCAGAGATCGGAAATAAATCAAATGGGTGTACATAAAGTATTTTTACATGGTGACCTTGAGGATGAGATGTTTATGAAATTGCCACATGGATTTCGTGTGGAGGAAAAGAATAAGGTATGTCGATTACACAAATCTCTTTATAGTCTTAAACGCATTGAGATGCTGGTTTGCCATGTTAAGAAAGCACTAAAAGATAAAAAAAATATATCGTTTTGTGTAATCGATATCTGACTACTCACCATTCGTCTTTGAGAGTAAATACATTTATATTCATGTACTCATCTATGTGGATGATTTAAGCGTCATTGGAAGTTCTCCACAACTGGTTGCGAACTCTAAAGCCTACTTGAGTAATTGCTTTAAGTTTCAAGACCTAGATTTTCCCAAGTTTTTTTTGGGTATAAAGTAGCTAGTAATGCTTCAGGGAACGATTTATGCCAACAGAAGTTTGCTCTTGACATTATCACTAAAGCAGGATTTCTTGGTTCAAAGCCTCTGATGGATCAGAATCACCAACTTGCATTGGTTGAAGGTGCGACGATTTCAGAACCGAGTAGATATCGACGATTAGTTGGAAGATTCATTTACTTGAGAGTAACATGACCTGAGTTGCCGTATGCAATTCATACTCTTTCTCAATTTATGCAAGCTCCAAAACATGAGCATTGGGATGCAGCCATTTGTGTGGTACGATATCTGAAATGGAACCTAGAACATGGAATATTACTTAAGGCATGGCAGCCTTTGACTTTGAGTGCTTGGTGTGATGTGAACTGGGGAGCATGTCCCATCACACGAAGATCTTTACCAGCATGGTTATTCAGGTAGGTAGATAACCGTTTTTTTTTGAAAAACATTCAAACAAGACATAATCTCTTGCTCATCGACGGAGGCTGAATACAAGGCCATGTTGGATACAGTTCAAGAGTTGATTAGGTTAAATCTACTGATTACATTTGGCGTATGCTAGGTTATTTTCCCCTGCGTATAAATATCAGCAAAATACATATATCATTGTAACTGATTACCAATTTATTTTAGATTAACTTATTTTATAATTTATACTAGGTGTGTTTCTGCATCAAGTGCAGAAATAAAAACTTTAAAATTTAATTTGTATTTAAAATATTTTTTATAGTTTATAAATTTTATTATTTCTTACAATATTTAATTATAATTTTTATATTTCTAAAATTTATAGATGTCAATTTTGAATAATTTATAATTTTGAATAATATTTTTAGTGAATACAATTATAGAATTATAAAAATAGAATTAAATAATAATTTTAAAATTTTAAATTAGTATTATATTTTTATTTTTATTATTTATTGTTATATTAATGATATTTTATTAGTTATTACAATATTCTAATAAAATTACCAAAAATAAATCAACTTTAAATGTATATGTCCATGTCACAATTAACTTTAAGCCATATCATCATTGATGTCATCATTTTTCTTTTAAAATTTATGTGGTGATGACACATGACAAAACACTTCTCAAATAATGTCTAGGAAATATATGATCTTGTATAAAAATAATTATGCTAGTTTTAATTAGATATGTGATTTCAGATATATAGTGTCTATTCGGTTTAATTATTATTTGAGTATATTATATTGCATCTATTTTTTATTACTATTATTATTCTTATAATTAGATTTTTAATTTTTGGTGTAAGATATTGGATTGGTCCATTTATTCATTTTATCGGTATATTCAGTTAGATATATTTCTTTAATTTGATATTATTTGTAAAGATAGTAAAGAAAAAGAAAACTAAATTAAAAATAAATAAAAATTTAATAATGGCAAGCAGATATATAAAAATTTAAATTTAAAATATCTATGTAATCAATCCATTAGAATTAATGTGAGCGCGAAATGTAGAAAACTAAAAAGATGTTAGTGGAAGTTAGATTTATAATGATTTTTAGAATTTTAAAAGTCTATAGTTATTGGTTAATAGATTCTAACATTCTTACAAATCAAGTGTTATTGCCTTATTGGTTTGAAGATTCTTTAACGACATATAGAATCCATTGTTATTCAAAAAGTATGAGTTTTAAAGATTTTTAATTCTATCAAAATCTAATATTATTGAGACTTGAATTTTTAAAATTTTAATTCAGAAACAAGACTTTCAAAATATTGCGTATATATTGAAGATTCTCAAAATCATTATAATAAAATATTTTCATAGATTTTTTAAATATGAAAAGCTCTTTAGAACTTTTTATAAACTTAACAAATCTATTGATTCTTAAAATCAATCAACTCTACATAAATTCATCTCTCACTAACCCTCTATAATTTCTCAAATAATATTATAGATAAATATCTACATTAGTTATTATTGGCTATAATTGTATATTCTGTCTATCTACAATTCAAGATATAAATCTTTGTATAAATCTAAGGTTTGGACCTAAGGATCAATAAAAAAAAAACACTTTCCATATATTCTGTTTTCTCACAAAACATTTCCAGTTCTTACTAATAATAATTATTAATAATAAAATCTGGACTTTCCATAATTCTCTCACTTATCCAGAAAAGTGTAAATTCAGTATCAATATATATACATATATATATATATATATATATATATATATATATATATATATATATATTTATATAATTGATTGGTAGGCCAAAAGAAGAAAAGAATAAAATTCAGAGACTCAAAAGTTTGGTGAACGAAGAAAAAAAAATGGAGACAGGTTTCATCCTAACCATTGTCTTTGTGGCGCTCATCATCATCTCTGCTCTTGTAGCTTGCTTGTTTTGTGCCCCTCGACTTATCAAACGGTTTGCGAACGATGCATAACTATTATTTTGTTACCGATTAATTATATCCTTTTTGTTAGTTTTCAATTAAGTTAGTTTCGCTTAATGATATTGTAACTCTATTATATTTGCATAATTGAATTATATTACATACTACTATACCTATTTTATGAATCCAACTTTTGAGAAATCGCAAATCAGTTTGAATTTTTTCATTAATGTGTACATTTTCAAGAAATTTATTATTTCGGATTCTAAATGTATAATCACAGCTTGCACTTTTAACTGCAAACTCTCGCAATAAACTCTACTTTCTTTCTTTCTGGTTTTTGGGTTCTCACTTCTTTTGCAGAGTGAATTCAATCCATCAGTAGTAAGAACTCAATTTATAGCTACTTTTTTACTGGCTATGGACTAAATTTTATGGTTATATAAAGGTTTACCCATAAAATACTACAAAAGGTGGTTATACACTCTTAGCAAATTTGGACCATATCAAAATTATATCAAAAAGTTACAATTTTGCTACAAAAAATTTGTAACAGAATAACTACATTTTAGCCACAGGTTATTTCGTAACTAAATATTTTAAATATATTTAAAAATCAATTACAAATTAAATCAAAATATAAAAATAAAATAAATTAACAAATTAAAATAAAATAAATAATATGTTAAATCAATTACCAAAAAATCTAATTACCAAAAAAAAAACACTGAAAGCTTCAGCCTCCTCCACTTCTGTGGTCTCCTTGGGCCACCTCAGGCGCGTCTGCTCTGTTGCACCACCACCTCTGGCAGATATGCTTCGCCGAATCACCTCTGATGCATCTTGTTGAAACATAAACTTGATTTGGGTTAATCATTGGGCTAATAATCTAATAATCATGTTAGCCCAAATTTGACCCAAGTTCTAGAATTTATGTAGAAAAATCTTCCACCTCCTTAAGATAAAAATCTAGATATTTTCATAGAATTATCTAGATAATTAGAATAAAAATATCAAGATATTTTAGTAGAATTATCTAGATTTAAGAATAAAATATGTAAGATATTTTGTATTTTGGAGGCTATAAATACCTCCACTCTCTTCTCATTTTGTATCATCCAAGTTTTCAAGAATCATCCAAGTAATAAGAAGTTTCCTCTTCATAAAATCTCTTCTCTTCAAACACTTAAACACTTTCTCCATTTCTAATAAGTTTTTCATTCCAACAAAGTGGTATCAGAGCTACACGATCATTTTGAAGATGGCAAGTAGTGGTGTTTCCTTCCAAGTTCCAATGCTCACAAAGAGCAACTATGACAATTGGAGTTTAAGGATGATGGCTATCTTAGGAGCACATGATGTATGGGAGATAGTTGAGAAAGGCTTCATTGAACCAGAGAATGATGGTGGTTTATCTCAAGCTCAAAGAGATGGTTTGAGAGATTCAAGAAAGAGAGACAAGAAGGCTCTCTGTCTAATCTATCAAGGTTTAGATGAAGATACATTTGAGAAGGTTGCTGGAGTAAAGACGTCTAAAGAAGCATGGGAGAAGCTTCAGACCTCTTACAAGGAAGCAGAACAAGTTAAGAAGGTACGTCTACAAACTTTACGAGGAGAATTTGAGTCATTACAGATGAAGGAAGGTGAACTCATCTCAGATTACTTCTCAAGAGTCTTGACGGTTACTAATAACCTAAAAAGAAATGGTGAGAAGTTAGATGAGGTGAGAATAATGGAGAAAGTTCTTAGATCGCTGGATTCAAAGTTTGAGCATATTGTTACCGTAATTGAAGAGACAAAAGACTTGGAGACAATGACGATGGAGCAACTTCTTGGATCACTACAAGCTTATGAAGAAAAGAGGAAGAAGAAAGAGGATATTGTTGAGCAAGTTCTCAAGATGAGAATTGATCGCAAAGAAGAAAATAGTCGAAATAATCCAAGACGTGGTGGCGGTCATTTCAGAGGACGAGGTCGTGGTGTAAATGGACGAGGTTGGAGACCATATGAAGACAACTTTAACCAAAGAGGAGAGAGCTCAACAAGAGGTCGTGGAAGAGGAAATGCAAAATCAAGGTACGATAAGTCAAACGTCAAATGCTATAGCTGCGGAAAGTTTGGACATTATGCTTCTGAATGCAAAACTCCAAACAACAATAGAGTTGAAGAGAAGTCCAACTATGTTGAAGAAAGGAGTAAAGAAGAAGATATGCTATTGATGGCTTACAAGAAGGATGAGCCAAATGAAGTTAGCAGATGGTACCTTGATAGTGGTGCTAGCAATCACATGTGTGGGAATAAAAGCATGTTTGTGGAGCTTGATGAATCGGTGAAAACCAATGTAGCTTTGGGAGATGAATCGAAGATGGAGGTGAAAGGTAAAGGTAATATTCTCATCCGCTTGAAGAATGGAGATCATCAATTCATTTCTAATGTTTATTACATCCCAAGCATGAAGACCAACATCTTGAGCCTAGGACAACTCTTGGAGAAAGGTTATGATATTCGACTAAAGGATAATAACCTTACTCTAAGAGATAATGCAAATAATCTCATCACAAAAGTACCAATGTCAAGCAATAGAATGTTTGTCCTAAACATTCAAAATGACATTACACGATGTCTCAAGATGTGCTACAAGGAGGAGTCATGGCTTTGGCATCTTCGGTTTGGGCATCTAAACTTTGGAGGCTTAGAGCTACTTTCTAAGAAACAAATGGTGAGAGGATTACCTTGCATCAACCATCCAAATCAAGTGTGTGAAGGGTGTTTACTTGGAAAGCAATTCAAAATGAGTTTTCCAAAGGAGTCGGAGACAAGAGCAAGAAAGCCATTAGAGCTCATACATACAGATGTATGTGGCCCAATCAAACCAAGCTCACTTGGTAAGAGTAACTACTTCCTTCTCTTTATTGATGATTTTTCAAGAAAAACATGGGTTTACTTTTTGAAAGAAAAATCAGAAGTGTTTGAAAATTTCAAAAAGTTTAAAACCCAAGTTGAGAAGGAAAGTGGTCTTGTGATTAAGACCATGAGATCCGATCGGGGAGGAGAATTTATGTCCAAGGAATTTTTGAAGTATTGTGAAGATAATGGTATTCGAAGACAATTGACGGTGCCAAGAACCCCTCAACAAAATGGAGTAGCGGAAAGAAAGAATAGGACTAGTCTTGAGATGGCAAGAAGCATGCTCAAGAGTAAGAATCTACCAAAAGAGTTATGGGCAGAAGCAGTCGCGTGTGCGGTGTACATATCAAACCGATCTCCAACGAAGAGCGTTTCTGGAAAGACACCACAAGAAGCTTGGAGTGGAAGGAAGCCCGGTGTCTCACACCTAAGAGTCTTTGGAAGCCTTGCTCACGCTCATGTTCCAGACGAGAAGCGGAGCAAACTAGATGACAAAAGTGAGAAGTACATTTTCATTGGGTATGATGCTAACTCCAAAGGCTACAAACTCTACAATCCTGAAACAAAGAAGAAAATTATAAGTCGGAATGTCATCTTTGATGAAGAAGGAGAATGGGATTGGAGATCAAATGATGAAGACTACAACTTCTTTCCATCTTTTGTAGAAGAGAACTTGGAGCAAACAAGAGAAGACCCAGCTACACCACCAACTTCACCAATACCAAGTTCTCAAGGAGATGAAAGCTCAAGTGAAAGGACTCCACGTTTTAGAGGTCTACAAGACATTTATGAGGTAACCAAAAATCAAGACAATCTCACTTTATTTTGCCTTTTTGCGGATTGCGAGCCTATGAACTTTGAAGAAGCTCAAGAAAAGAAGTCATGGAAAACTGCAATGGATGAAGAAATCAAGTCAATCCAAAAGAATGATACATGGGAATTGGCTTCACTTCCTAATGGGCATAAGGCAATAGGTGTGAAGTGGGTGTACAAGGCAAAGAAGAACTCTAAAGGAGAAGTTGAAAGATACAAGGCGAGACTGGTGGCAAAAGGTTATAGTCAAAGAGCTGGAATCGACTATGATGAGGTATTTGCTCCAGTTGCTCGTTTAGAAACAGTTAGACTAATCATTTCATTGGCAGCCCAAATGAAATGGAAGATACATCAAATGGATGTCAAATCTGCCTTCTTAAATGGAGACCTTGAGGAAGAAGTCTACATTGAGCAACCACAAGGCTACATAGTCAAAGGTGAAGAAGACAAAGTCTTAAGGCTGAAGAAGGCACTTTATGGATTAAAGCAAGCACCAAGAGCATGGAACACTCAGATTGATAAGTACTTCAAGGAGAAAGACTTCATCAAGTGTCCATATGAGCATGCACTTTATATCAAAACCCAAAACAATGATATATTGATTGCATGCTTGTATGTGGATGACTTAATATTCACTGGCAACAATCCGATTATGTTTGAAGATTTCAAGATGGAGATGACAAAGGAGTTCGAGATGACTGATATTGGATTGATGTCATACTACCTTGGCATTGAAGTAAAGCAAGAAGAAAATGGAATCTTCATCACTCAAGAAGGATATGCTAAAGAAGTGCTTAAGAAGTTCAAGATGGAAGACTCAAATCCAGTTTGCACACCAATGGAATGTGGAGTCAAGTTGTCAAAAGAAGAAGAAGGAGAGAGTGTTGATCCAACACTTTTTAAGAGCTTAGTTGGAAGTCTACGTTATCTAACTTGCACAAGGCCCGACATCCTACACGCAGTTGGAGTTGTGAGTCGATATATGGAGCATCCAACAACAACTCATTTCAAGGCAGCTAAGAGGATCTTACGCTATATCAAAGGTACAATCAACTTTGGCTTGTATTACTCTATCTCTGACGATTACAAGCTTTTTGGATATAGCGATAGTGACTGGGGTGGAGACGTTGATGACCGAAAAAGCACAAGTGGCTTCGTGTTTTTCATTGGAGAAACCGCCTTCACATGGATGTCAAAGAAGCAACCAATTGTTACCCTCTCTACTTGTGAAGCGGAGTACGTAGCGGCTACTTCATGTGTTTGCCATGCTATTTGGTTACGAAACTTGCTAAAGGAGTTGAGCCTACCACAAGAGGAGCCAACGAAGATCTTTGTTGATAACAAGTCGGCAATAGCATTGGCGAAGAATCCAGTCTTCCATGATCGGAGTAAGCACATTGATACTCGTTATCACTACATTCGAGAATGTGTTGCCAAGATGGATGTGCAATTGGAGTATGTGAAGACAAATGATCAAGTAGCTGATATCTTCACCAAACCACTCAAGCGTGAAGACTTTATCAAGATGAGGAGCTTACTCGGAGTAACCAAATCAAGTTTAAGGGAGGGTGTTGAAACATAAACTTGATTTGGGTTAATCATTGGGCTAATAATCTAATAATCATGTTAGCCCAAATTTGACCCAAGTTCTAGAATTTATCTAGAAAAATCTTCCACCTCCTTAAGATAAAAATCTAGATATTTTCATAGAATTATCTAGATAATTAGAATAAAAATATCAAGATATTTTAGTAGAATTATCTAGATTTAAGAATAAAATATGTAAGATATTTTATATTTTGGAGGCTATAAATACCTCCACTCTCTTCTCATTTTGTATCATCCAAGTTTTCAAGAATCATCCAAGTAATAAGAAGTTTCCTCTTCATAAAATCTCTTCTCTTCAAACACTTAAACACTTTCTCCATTTCTAATAAGTTTTTCATTCCAACACATCTCTCCATCACACCAACTCCGACGCTGCTCCGTCACACCCAGGGGCGGATGTAGATTATAACGTACGGGGGTACATGCCTCCATCTAATTTTTTCATGTTCTTTAACATTTACAATAAAAAGAATATAAGTGCTCCCAACCCAAAAGTAAAATATAGTGAAAAGATTTATGTGCCCCCCATAAAATCTGATTCTGCATCCGCCACTGGTCACACCACCACTCTTCCTCCCATTTTCTATCACTATTCTTCCTTTTCCGATCTCTAACAAAACAAAAAGTAAATTAGACATAGTTGGAGGAGAAGCCACATAAGAGGGATGAGCAAGACGATTAGAGGTGACCGGTGGCTGTGGTGAAGCCGGAGAAGAACTCCTTTCCTTAAAAGTTTGTCGTCTTGGGTGTATTTTCTTTGCTCATCCACGTGATCCATCTCGGTGAAGATGCAAATCATTTTTTGTTTAGTGCATTAAAATACAATATCTATATGGATCACCCAACTGCATTTTAAAAAACGCACCTCAATTCCCACCCAAATAAAGATGAGTTTTCATGAAACATCTTGATGTATGTAATTCAGTCTAAAATAATAAATGACATTTCAACCAAAAAAAATAAAATAATAATAAATGACAAAATATTATTTTAAATTTAAAACTGATTTTTTGTATTTAATATCATGAAACTACATATTCTTTTCTAAACAAAAATCATATTTTTATGAAAAATTATATATTTTTGTCAAAACCGTAAAAACACAATTTTCCATTAAAACCGCAAAACACACATTTTCTCGCCGAAACAGTAAAAATACACTTTTCCGCTAAAAGATTAAAACTCATTTTCCCGTCAACACTACACTTTCCTATCAAAAACGTAAAAACTCACTCTCCCACCAAAATCACAAAACACATTATTTTGCCAAAACTGTAAATACATATTTTTACACCAAAACCGTAAAAACGTAGTTTTATGGCAAAACCGTAAAACATATTTTTGGCCAAAACTGTAAAAAATGTATTTTTCTGCTAAAGCTGTAAAAACACACATTTCCTTAACTGTAAAAAAACACATTTCCTTAACCGTAAAAATACACTTTCTTGCCAAAATCATAAAACACACTTTTATACTGTAAACACTATTTTCCCGTCAAAACTGAAAAAAACTCACTTTCCCAAACGGCAAAAATAGCTTTTTCCATCAAAACTACAAAAAAGATGTTCTCGCCCAAACTGAAAAAATGTAATTTTGGACAAAATCATAAAAATGCATTTTTCCTTTAAAACTGAAAACATATTTTTCGTCAAACCCACAAAAATACAACTTTCCGTCAAAATTGTAAAAAAGATATGTCTATTTTAGTCATTTTAATAAAAAGTGCATTTGGATGCTCTAAAATCTGCAAAACCTCTGCAAAACTTGCCAACAAGAATACTATTGTTGTCCACAGCACACCAAAACTTATAATCATTAAAATAATTAACACGTGTGTTTGATTTCGGTTTTTCTCAAAGCAACCGAAACCAAGTTGAATATATACCAAACAGCACCTACCCAAAAAAATTGAATACCAAATCGAACCACAATAAAACCTAACCGCACCAAACCCAAAACCAAAATCCAAAACCTTCAACCACATGTGGAACTGAACCATTTGGATTCAGATAATCAACCCTTCTTCCTAATCACACATCATTTGTTTTTCTCAAGAGCTTTCTTTCTCCACTTCTCCTTCTCCACAAAATCAGCATCCAAGAACGTCGACACAAACCCCCAAACCCTAAAAACATCATCAAAATTCGTCATAAACCCTAACCTAACACACACCACAGACACTCTCAAACTCAGGTTCTGTTTCTCATCATCACTTCTCTTCTTGTCCTTCCCAATCCTACTAATCTTCTGCAAATAGGCACATCTCAAACCGATCTTCTCCCTTTCCGCAAGCTTCTCCACTACCATAGGATCAACCTTCTCGCCTTGCCAGTCAAAAACGTTGAAAGAAACCGACGGTCCACGCTTCGGTCTCGTCTTAGGCCCACAGATTTTGACAAGATGCATCTCTGGTTGGTGAGAGCCTGGGTGTTTAAGACACGTCAAGGCTCGAACCAGCCATAAAGTCAAAGACTTTAACCTTCTACTGATCAGTACTAGACCCAGTGCGTCTGCGTGGTCTAACCCTCGAAACTCAATAATGGTTTCTTCCTCTTCTTCTACTTCAACTATATCAGTAGCAGACGTGGACGCTGCCTTGTGGTCCAAAGAGCGTTTTCCAAGGGTAGTTTCGTCATTTTCTGTTTTCCAAGCTGACTCTGCTTTCACGACCGTGAGATTTGCCAGATTTGTGATGAGTTCTGGTGCTTCTGACAGAGCTTGAGAGCTAGATTTCTTGACAAACAAGCAACCGAAACCGGGAGAAGCATCTTGTCCTAAAACTTCTGTAAAAGAACAGATTAGAAAGTCTGGTCGGAACAGAGAAAGCCCTAAAGTCTCCATGTCTTTAGAGCTTAAAGCAGAGGTGTCTAGCAACACGTGCCATTCGTTTTCGTGAGCTAAACTCATCCACGAGTAAGAGTACGAAGCTCCTGTGACAAGAGACTGAAGTGGAAACACAAAGAGTCCTCTTTTGTCTCCTCTTCTCTTACTCCTCGTGATCTTCCTCTTCAGTTTCTCCGACACAATCTCAGTGCTCGGCCATGAAAACTCGGCTGCTTTGGGCTTGACACCCTTTTTCTCGGAGATTCTGATCATCTCCTCGACTGCTTCGTCTTCGTAGTTGTAGACCGTGAGAAGATTCGGACACGTTTTGAAACAGTATAGTTCTGCTAGAATCTTGAAAGCAGAGGAACGGTCTTTAGTTAGAATCATGTGATATTCAGACTCTTCAAGATTCATAAAACTCGTGATTCTTCTCCTTATCCTTGTCTGAAACCGAGTTTCTTCGGTTGCAAAGGTTAACAAATCTTCACCGGAGCTCACTTGCTTGGAAGACAAGGTAAAGAGGGATTGGTCCGAACCTGATACAGATTGGGAGTAAGAGAACAAGGGCTGTTGTTGACCGGTGTGGTTTAACAGCACGTGGCTAGATGAGTACGAAAGGTTTTGATACTCTGTAGATCGAAGATGATCGGCTTGGTTGGTCTGCAAGTAATCAGGAAAAGCTGTGATGAGATCGTAGAAAGATGTATGGAGAGAAGGGAGAGATTCTTGGCTTGTGAACTTGATGTCTCTTGTTAGAAAAGAAGCTCCTGTTGTGATTAATGAGAACTCGTGGTCTTCTTCTTGTTTATGTGTTACGGATTGGGATGAGAATGGTGATGAACAGCAGCCATTGAAACAAGCTTCTTGTATGAAGTGTGAACTCATTTCTTTCTCTCTCTCTCTTGTTCCTTCCTCTGCTTTGTTAAAGGAGGTGTGCGACTTGTTGTGAGTTTGTTGAAGTCAATGAGATAAATTAAAATAAAAGAATTATTTTAAAAAGTAATAATGTCCGAATCTAATAAGTTGCATGGTCAATAAAAAAGAAGAAGAAAAGTTGCTGTTCTTTTGAAGAAATGAAACGCATACCTAATTTTTGCTTCTCTCTTCAATATCTGAACAAATGTTAAGACTTCAATTTCGTTGAAAAATACTCTTTCTGTTTTATAGAAATGAAAAAAATGTGTGTTTTACACATATCAAAAAACACATTAAATTACTATAATAAATATATCATTTTTAATATATTATTTTTATTAATTTTTAACTAATAATAACTTGATTAAATAAATTATTTTTTTGAAAAAAAAATATCTATCAAACATAATTTTTTTTAAAAACATAAAATATCTATTTTTGAATTTTTTTTTTTTTAAATAATGAAACGGAAAGAGTATTGAATAGTAGTATGTTGTTTTCCAAAAGAACAATTTAATTATAGAAAGATCAGGATAGGTTGCTGGCTAGGTACAAATTGTGCCCACGTTTCTTATTGTTGAATGGAGTTGACTGCTAAATGGCTTTGTATTATTGGGTCATAGTTCTATAATATTCTTATTTTAAGAGAACTGGTTATGTGAACTATAAATATGTTGGTATACTCCAAAATAAAACAAAAAACAAAACGTTTGCCGTAAGAAAAAAACAATCAGGACTAGTATTATTTCATGAATTAAGAAAATAAACAGATGTTTATTGACTAAGACCACTAAAATTATATCCGGGAAACAAGGCCCACCGGAAAAAAATATAAAATCTAGGTTCAACTTGCTTTGTAATAATTTTGATAAACACATAGTAATACAAAAATTCTTTGATACAAATTATTACACTACTAATTCGGTCAAATGGGTGATTTAAGTTTTTTTTTTTTAATATTTCAGTATAAATAATTCACTTACTTGACCATAGTTTGTACCATTGCGAGATTACATTACAATTCAAATGTAAATATGTATGGTATTGGCAAAAAGAGTGTTTAAATTTATTTATTTTAGTCATACTTTATACCTCAGTGCTAGAAATTAAATAAATAAATAAAAATCGACAAGAGCTTAAAATTATATCTAAATAGAGTGAGAAGGACAGAAAGTGGATGGCGTTTTCATGCACGTAGCAAGTAGAACCTCGACGGCGACGCGGTTTGGACTTGGTCAATCTATATATCGTGTTTACATTACGCTTTATGACACTTATCATAATCAAACATCTTGTGTTTTTTTTTTCTGTAAACTGGCTTTATCAAACATCTAATGTTACGTGTCCATATATAACATCCACTCCTGACTCCACTAGCATGGGTGTGTCGTTCGATGTTGGGTGGTACAATAAACTTTGTATTACTATTAAGTAGTGCTTAATCAACTATTTTTTTTTTTCTTACGGTAGTTGACAAACCTAAGACATATCTCTTATATTGAATTCATACTCGTATAATATCAAATTATCTGTTCACTTAATTCCATTTAACAAAACAAAATCTTTTATATCTTCATAAAAATAAAGCTTTTTATATGTGATATCAGCTAATCCCGTCGGTTTAGTCATACAAAATGGATTGGATACTAGTACTATATTAACTGTTGAAAATTTAAAATACTTTGTAAGTAATGTCAGGTGATAACCAGATGCTATGTTACCATATGAATTGCATAGCCTGAATCTCAAATCTTGAAATCAAATCCGATATATACGGATTTATGCCATACCTTAAATTAATATTTAACATTTGTCTATCGGTCAAAAAAGTATTTATCAATATAAAATATGAATAGATAGAAATCTTTCGACAGATGGAATTAAAATTTTATAGATAATATTATATTTGACTTACAAAATACAAAGCTTTTATGGTTTTGTCTAAAACTATACCCTTTTCTTTTCTGTAAGTAGCAATATAATTATTGTTATACATACATATATCTATGAAGACTCTAAATTATGAATCATGAGACATACCTGTGTGGAGATTATAAAGTACTGTATAGCTTTAGTAAAATATACAAAACTTTATAAAAACAGATTAGCAAAAAAAAAGTTATACAAAACTTTACCCTATTTTTTTCTTTCAGTTACAAAAAAATATAAAAAGTAAAAAATTGAAAATCAAGGAACAATTGCTAGTGGCGACTGACTTCCATTTTCAACCAACCAAATCACAAGTTTACAATGATTTGTACATTTTGGCGCTATTATAATCCGTGTGGCATCCACTATGATCACAAGGAAATAAACAGAAAACAACAAGAAAATGTAAGCTGATATACAAGAACACCAGTTTATACCGAAAACATTTAAACAAGAAAAAGTGCAAAACTAAACCACACTTGGGTGATTTAGTGGTAGGCGAATTCCAGTAAATTAAGAGATTCGGATTTGAATCAACCATATAACAATAAACATGTGTAGCCACATAAATATTTTACGTCTCATTTGAATATTTGAAAAAAAACTATCTATAGATTGCATATCTCCTTAAAATATTAAAATGAGGATTCTCATAATCTTGAGATATTTCATTTTAATAAAAAACAATGATCTGAAAACCTAATTTTTTGGGGAAAATCGCATAAAAAACCTTGAAAGTGGCACTCACTGACACTTTAAACCTTGAACTTTTTCGACTATCACTTTAAACCTCTAGAGTGGCAATTGTATCACAATAAACCTTCAACTTGGCTAACTTGTACATCAAGCAAAAAGTTGACCTGTCAAACAGGTAAACATGATGATGTGTCAGTTTTTTTTCGAAAATAATTATTATTTAATTAATAAAATAAACAAAAATTAAATAAAAATCAGAAAATTAAATAAAAAATCACATAACTAAAACTAAAAATCAGAAAAAATTAAATAAGTATTATAAAATAAATTAAAAAATCATAAAATTAAAAAAATATATTTTAAAAATCAAAAAATAATAATTAAAATAGAGAAAATTAGAAAAATAGAAAATTAAACAAAAAAATCACAAAATTAAAAATTAAAAAATCATAATATTCTCTTTTAAAATCACAAGATTTTTTTTAAATATATCATCTTTGACAATAACAATTCAAATATATCAGTGATGGCGATGGTGGTTTCTCACATAATCATTATCAATGACGTTTTTAACATATTCCTACGATAGTTTCATCATTGACCTATCTCTAACGATAGTTTCATCTTTGACATATCTACTTTTTAAGTGATAAACATCATCATCGTTGATCTATCTATTGTTTCAAATAGTTGACAATAACAATTTCAAACATATCACTGATGATGATGGTGGTTTCTCATATAACCATTAACAATGACGTTTTTGACATATCTCTAACGATAATTTTCGACATCCTCATTAAAAAACAATGTTTTCATAATCATCATTTAAAAAGTATATATGTCAAAGATGAAACTATCGTTAGAGATAGGTCAACGATGAAACTATCGTTAGGAATATGTTAAAAACGTCACTGATAATGATTATGTGAGAAACCACCATCGTCATCACTGATATATTTGAATTGTTATTGTCAAAGATGATATATTTAAAAAAAAATCTTGTGATTTTAAAAGAGAATATTATAATTTTTTAATTTTTAATTTTGTGATTTTTTTGTTTAATTTTCTATTTTTCTAATTTTCTCTATTTTAATTATTATTTTTTGATTTTTAAAATATATTTTTTTAATTTTATGATTTTTAATTTATTTTATAATACTTATTTAATTTTTTCTGATTTTTAATTTTAGTTATGTGATTTTTTATTTAATTTTCTGATTTTTATTTAATTTTTGTTTATTTTATTAATTAAATAATAATTATTTTCGAAAAAAAACTGACACATCATCAGGTTTACCTGTTTGACAGGTCAACTTTTTGCTTGATGTACAAGTTAGCCAAGTTGAAGGTTTATTGTGATACAATTGCCACTCTAGAGGTTTAAAGTGATAGTCGAAAAAGTTCAAGGTTTAAAGTGTCAGTGAGTGCCACTTTCAAGGTTTTTTATGCGATTTTCCCTAATTTTTTGTGTCCGATAATTATCAAAAATGGTCAAAATATTAAAATAGCTGATGTGATGAAATATCAAAGACAATACATAAATTAAATATGAGTTTATGACTAATTGTCTTCAACAAAGAGTTTTTGACTAATTTAAAGACATGGTGTGGTAAGTAGGAGTCCTGAGGTCGATAACGCACTTATGTCCTGTCACGTGACCAATTTGTAACATTGATTGCCTAAAGTGAAGGCAAATGGTCCTTTTTGATGCGTCTCCAACGTTTTAAGTCAAAGAATCATATTTATTTCATAATTGACGTCTACCTTTTGGCTCTTTTCTTTGTGATATTTATTACCTGAATCGGTTAACTTAAATGCTGTATAAGGACAAACAATATTGTTAAATAATGAATTTTTTACTCTCCAGATCACTTTATCACTTTAATATGACATCAAAGGTCACATTCTACTTGAGGTCCCCTTTTTTGGGTTGCAAAGTCATTGTTACCATCCAAACCAATTAATCCTTTTTTACCAATCGAACCAACAAAATGACCTGGTTCTGTATTTCTAATTTTTTTTATTTGTTCGTTTTGTAAAGATTTCTTATCGTAGTTTCGTTTACTTCCTCCTTTTTCCCAAATCAGAAACCCTAATCTCTTCTCTCTTCTCTTCGCCGCATACGACTCCAACTCAAAATTCTATATATCCTCTCTCTCTTCGCAAATCACCGATACAGGAGCAAAATTTTCATCTCACAACCTCAAATCTGTTATTTTCGAGTTCTATCCGGTTATCTCCATCACAAATCTGTTTATGTCGCGATTTTGCTCTCTTCAGTTCTGATTTTTGTCTTTGTTTGCTCGGGTTTCACCCCTTCCTACTTTTGGGTTCACAAAATGCTTGTTCTTGATTGTTTCTGCAATATTCTGTGATTTGGAGGTGGTGGTGGAGATGAATGCCGTGGTGGTGACTGTGGAGAAGGCAATGACAATGGAGATGGAGGTCGTGGTGGATTCGTAAGTGGAGTACCGAAGTGGTTATGGAAAAGGTGGTGGTGGAAGACGGTGGAGATGGAGGTTGTAATGGTGACGGTGGAGATGGAGGTCGTGGTGGAGGTGGTGGGTATGGAAGTGGAGGAGGTGGTGGTTATATAGAAGACGGCGGTGGAAGACATGAAGGTGGATAACGCATCGGAAGCGGTTGCGGTGGGGGTCTTGGTAGAGATGGTTGTTGTGGAGAAGGCACTTACTTGTCCATGCTTATCATCTTACACCATCCACATGTGTCTACGGAGGAAGATGACCCTCCATGTCACTCTCATCTTGTCATCCGATACGCTGCACATCAATAGAACTCACCGGTCCACACGTCATCCATCCACACTTCTCTCACACTTCCCCGTCAACACCTCTTATGTCAATGCCTCACCCATCCACACCCCCACTAGTTCATACCTCTCACGTCCACACCCCCTTTGTCCACACCTCCATCGTCCACACCTCCATCGTCCACACCATCCAACGTCATCGATCAGTCTATGCTTTCTTATATCAAGAAGTGTCCTAAATGAAATGATTATTGTTGTTCTTTTCCTTTAAAGAAACTACATTAGTGTGTCTTTCTTTTCTTTTCAATGTCATTGTTCTAGTTAGTTGTTTTAGTAGAATAACTCTATTCTGTAATATGTAATAACTCTATTCTGTAATTCCTGAAGTCAACTTATTCTGTTTTTTTGCTTGCTCTGTCTCTTCAAATTATTGCTGCAATATTTTGTTTTCTGTTAATCCTTTTGTTCTTGGTGTGGACACTGTTGGTGTATGATCCATCCAAGTCCACGAGCTGTGGACAATGGTGATGATCCATCCACGTCCACGAGCATAAGTCCACAAAGCACGTGCTTTGTTAGCAGAGAAGGAACGTTTTTTTTTTAACAAATTAAATAATTTTTGGTTCAAATATAGCCAAACCGCCAATTTGCCCTTCTCATCCAATTGGTTCAACTCTTGGTTAATGAAGGGCAAAAAAGTCATAAATTCTCCTTCTTTCCAAAGAAAGATACTCTCCATCAAGAAGTGACCTTTTGTGTAAATCAAAACTCAAATGTGGCCTATAGTGTAACTAACTCTTAAATAATCCAGTTTCATTTTGCTCATACTACTTAATATATAAAATATATAATGTAGTTATGATTTTTTTCCTTACTTGTAAAAATCCTGTTTCAGTTTGATCTAACTACTTTATATATGTAAATAGTTACCAGTTGTAAAGATAATTTTGGCATTGCTTTCGGTTACTAACAGTTTAAAGGTGAGATAAGAGATTCCATGTTCTCACATGTATGATTTCAACGATGTGTATCCACTATCATTATCTGAAAATAATGTTCCAATCTTGGTTTGCAAACCATCTTCAACAAGTACTTTATAGGCTATGAATATCACTTTTACATGTGGTTTTTGTTTTATCGGATATACACATGAATATCGAGAATAATGATCAACAAGAAGTAGGTAGTATTTGTAGTGATCATTAGATAGGATAGGAAAGGATCAAACATCAGCAAACATAATTTCAAAGAATTTGGTAGAACCCTAGAAGTAATGCTCTAATTGTAAAAATGTATCTTGTGACTTTTATTAAATAAGCAATATGAGCATTGCAAAAACTTAGAAGAAGTACTTAAAATAGGAAGGAGAAATTTTAAGACCCAAACGAAAATGCCAAAAAGATAATGTAGTCTTAGGTGATGGTGATGAGAAGAAGGTCGTAGTTGGAGATTGGATAGTTGGCCATTGTTAGAGTTGGTCTCTACTGCTACCTCAGATTAATTGGAACCCCGTGTTTACATCCTTCACGTGAAAACATGAAGAAAATAATTTGACAGAGACTTTGGTTAGCGTTGCATAGACGATACACATATATTATGTTCTTGTGTATGTTAGGGACACATAAGATATCATTCAAAGCAAGAGTTTTAATCTTAGAGGGAAATGTTGTAGAATTTTATGTGTTATCTTTTTATTTGTTCCATCAGTTTGACTACATCCTCACCTCCTTCGTATGGTTAATGAATGGACATATTCTGGAATCTGACGTTATGTGATTTATCACTCCTCTATTGAGCAACCAGTTGACGACATTGTATGGAGCATCTGCTGCCATGTTTGCACAGGTTTGCCAAGGCGTGAATGGTGGCTGCTATGAAGCCTGAAAACTCTATAACGGTGATACCTCTTTGCTTCATTCCCATGAGTTCCACAAGTATGGTATTTGCCAAGGTATGGACACAGACCTCACTATTGTTGCTACTAGTTAGTGTTGTTGTTTTGTCGACCCAAGGATGTGTAGTAGTTGTTGTTGTTCCTGCCATTGTTATTATAATGTAGTGTGAAACTTTTATGCTGAGCCATGTTTGCCGAACTGAAAAGAGGTTTGGTGTTGTTGAGGAAGACAAAAGTTTGGCCTTGTGATTCAACAGCTTTTCGTGAAGATCTGGATTGAAGGTGCACTCTCATGACCATCAACTTGATCAATTACCGACTTGTATTCTATTGGTAATCCCTGGAGTATCATCTCAATTTGATCTTCATGGTCCATCAGTTTCCCAAGTATATCAAGCTGATCAGTGTTGGTTGTAGCACCTTGGATGTCAACATCAATTGTTTTGGTCTCCTTCTTCCAGTTTTGAAGCTAGAGACGAATGTTCTTGACATGTGCATGACTTGGCTTGGCATAGCTAGATGATAGTGTCTCCCAAACTTGTGCAGCAGTGAGTGCACAAGGGCAATCGGTTAGAGAGGCAACAAGATAGCACCCAAAAGTGCATTGTAGATAAGATGATCGTATCTCTTCCAGATTGTGTGGATTGACAGTAGTGCCATCTTCTGTAGTGGGTGTTGGCGATGGCGACTGGACATATCCATCAAGATGGGGCATAAGACTATATCAATCAACTAAAGAATGAACTTGAAGGCTTCACATGAGATAGCTTGTGGTTGAGAGTTTGGAAACATTTGACATATAATATTGAGAAGTGTTTTTGTGTTTGGATTGGTGGTGATTGTATCAGTTATTGTAGCAGGAGATGAAGTATTGGACGAAACCATGGTGACTTTCGAAAAACAATTTGTAAGAAAAATAAGTTCTTAGAAAGGGTGTCTCTGATACCGTATAAAATATGAAGGCTGATTCTTATTAGAGAAGTAAAGTTACAATTTATATACTACAGAGAAGTTATGGTACTATGGTACTAGGTTAAATATAATTACAATAGAAGCTTTTCCATGTATATTTGATAACAAGAACATCGCAAACTCCGTTAACAAAGTAACCAAAAGAAACCAGAAGTGCAGATGAGAAAGTGTTGCCAAGTTGGTCGATCAGACAGAGAGATTCCAAACAGAGATCTTAATTGTTCCTCCTTCATCTTTCTTCAAGTAAAAGTCAAACAAACACCTAGAACATAGAGAGTAAAACTTCAAAGGGATTGATCAACACATGTAAAGAAGTAACTCATAACAGTATCACTCACATAGACGACACAAACAAACAAAACTTTTCTCTAATTCACTCCATAAAATCTCCCACAAACTTGAAAGGAGAGACACACAAATTAAAATACAGATGTTATTGGGAAGAAGCAAGGCCGGCTTAATAGGGAGGATGACAAACAATACAATTGACAAGTCCACCAAAAATCTAATATACTTAATGATATAAAAAGTCTGATTTGTTTATTTTGTTGACAACGTGGTCCCAAATTTAGTTTTATAACAGACTTAGTTTTTTTTTAATTAGTAGTGTTAAATTTAGTCAAAATTAAAAGATGCTAACTGAGAGAACAAATCATGATTCCATGAAAGTTGTTTATATAGTCAACTTTATGAGTTAAGATAAGTGAGTCATGGTCTAAATAGACTATTAAAGTCTTTTAAATGAATATGTTAGCTATTCAAAAAAATGTTAGCTATTCAATATAAATATAATTTTATTATAAGTAAAGCTAAAAACACTTATAAAAAGATTTTGAGTTTTTAAAACTTTTTGTAAAGTTTCTCCGATATAGGAAATTTTCAAAAATATAACTTTCCTTGTACCACTTTTAAAAAAATACCTTAATCACTTTTATCCTTATTTTTTAAGAGAAAAATACACAATTATAACCCTTGGGTTAATTAATTTAAGATTTAGGGTTTAGAGTTAACGGATGGGGGTCGGGTTTAGGAATGTAAAATTTAGGATTCTAATTAATTTAAAAAAAACTTACCTCTTAAAAAAATGATATTTTTTAAAATATCTATTTAATGAATGTAAAAATAAAAAATGATACAACAAAAGTGGTAAACTTGAAATTCTCACCTCGGATATTCTTTTTTTCTTTCTCTCAACATATAATTAAGAACTTGATTACAATTTCTCCCGTGCGAACTAAAGTGATATTGCAATAAGAACAACAAAATAAAGTATATCACAATTGTTTCTGTCAACATAATACAATTAGTAACTTAGTATCAGAGATTTGTTCTTAGCAAATATATTTGTATTTTAAGTTAATAACCAACGTACAGTCATTAACATTTCTCAATGAATCAACAATGACAACAATCATGACATTATATTAATTCTTTGTCGTTATCGCCATAAACAATATGAGAAACTTTTCAGACAAACGTAAATACAAACAAAATTAATGTGAAAAATTGGGTGAAACATCCTTCAAGAATCAAGAGAATCCGAATTAGCCTTCAGTGACACATAATCGCCAAGTAAAATATTTTTCGGTACCCATAATTAATCATTCTCAAATATATACATGCACTTGTATCACATGAATCTGAACTTAGATCTCCTTGACCACAATTATTAACATGTCAAAAAGAGAAGTGGTATAACGCGCCATAACCTCTATTTTACCAACTAAAAGCACTTTAACTCGATCAAATCATTAACCAAAAGAAATGCCGTTAAAAGCCGAAACACAACTATACATACGATGATGGTATGCGGACTACAATAATATAAACCATACAAACGGACCTCGTCGGGCCATTTAACTATACTATATTATAAATGTAATTATAATACGTATAGAATAAATTATGAATGAACATGTGACAAAAATATTGTCCCCTCACCTCATAATGATAAATCAAGAATAACTTCATCAATCAAGTCAGTGACTAAACCATTCCCCAACTCTTGAACGACATAATCCCTCTCTTCACCATTGATACAACCCCATTTCATTTCCTTCACATAAATATTTCTCTTCTCTCTCACTTCCCAACTCATAAACATACATTCCTCTTCTTGTCTCCTCAACACCCATTCTTCAACTATCGTCACCAACTTATCCTCGTCTCTTCTCTCATTATCCCCGTCTTCTTTGAAAAAATCTAGCAAGAGACTGTCTACCTTCTGAGATGCAAGCAAATGGCTTGGTTCCTCAATTAATCTTGACTTTACTAGAGCAAATAAACGGTTTTCTCGTTTTTCCGACTGTTCTTCGGTCTCCTCTACCATCTGAGAGTTGTAATCTTGTCTCTCCGCATACTCCTCTATGCGTTTGCTTAAATTCACTTGCTCAAGTGGTACAATACTCTCAAATCTTCTGGTTTTTCTCATGGGATTCTTCTCATCGATTTCTGTATCAATTTATTAAATAAACTAGGTCATGTATACTATGAATCTAATTGTTTCGAATGCAACTATACGCGGTTGCGTTTCATTTATTTCAATTTTTTAAAGTACTGTATTTTAAATCGAACATAAATTTTACAATAACAATTGTCAATACACTATTCTCATTTTCCGCATGTTTGTTTATAATTTTATATAAATAAAATGATGTGATGAAACGTTTTTGATCAAATGAAAAATGATGTGTTGAAAAAATATATTTTTCTTAAAAAGAATACAGTAATATAACTCGTGAACGTAATAAATAACCTATATCGAAACAGGCAATGACCTGATATCAACATTTAATACTATTGAATAGCAAAAGTTTACCCTTTTGATGCGAATCAGGAGTGGTTGCGTCATCTTCGAATGGGCATTCCAAGATCGATATTGGACTGAGTTGTTCTTTTTCCTCGTTCACGCATTCCTGCAATTTACAACTATTCAATTAATTCAATATTGAATAAAATCTTATATGTAAAACGAGAGATAAACTATATAGTCAATCGTGCACGAGTTTATTAAAAGAAAATTAAAGTGTTAGCAAAAAAAAAATGTCTGAGATGAGAAATAGAGTGATTGGCAAAGTCAACTCACTTCATGACAAGAACATAAGAGCATCCACAGTAATGGGTCTCTCACCCCATTTCTTCCCATTAAACAATTAAAAAAATTATTAAGTGATGAAAGATAAAGTGAAAAAGAAGCGTAAAAAGAAAAAACGTTTCTTCTTGCCGGTACTCCTTAAAAACGGGAAGAAGCTTTTGTTCAAGGTGCAAGTATATTAGTGATTCAACTTTATTTTCTTTAGTAATTTAATTATTTATTTAATTTTAAATAGAGAAAAAAGTTTAAGAGATACTCTATTGATGCTGATGCTCTAAGACCACCTCCATTTGAGGTTCTTAGGAGGGGTCCTTAACAAAAAGTGGTGGTAGGTTCTACCACTTTTGTTAAGGACCGGTCCTAAAAACCCTAATTTAAGGAGTGGTCCTTACACTGTTTTATGGGTTCTATTGACACATGACGACCCACGATTGGTTGGTCTTTAATATTTTTTTTTTAAAAAAATCCAAAAATCCAAAAAAAAAAAGTTAAGGACCCCATAGTAGATGCTCTGAATATCTCCACACCTTCCCATGACTAATCGGTAATTTAAAAACATTTGGGTTCTTAACCTTTTAGTATTACTAGTGCGACTGAATCAATGTGTATCTATAGACCAAATCAGTCTTGGTAAGTGAGTGATATCGTCCGTAGAAACCGCCATGAAGAATCGCAGCCCTCAATATCATCACTAATATCTAGGAGGCCTTATTAGTTGGGAGTATGTACTTTAATGTACTTATAAATTCTTATAATGTTTACAAATCAATATAAAATATATTGATTTCTAAATTTAACATATGAATAAATTTTAATTAGTATTTACAAATTTATAGATTTTTTTCGGATTTATGTCTTTATATTTCTAACAAAAAAATTCATACAAATTCATGAAATCAAATCCATTAATAAATATGAATTATTAAATAACACATAATTTAAATTAGAATTTATAAATTATTAAACTAATAACACATAACTCCAATATGAATTTTATAATCATAGAATCAATAACATAATTCTATAAGATTTGATTTAGTTTGAATTTTCAAATCTATCAATATATACTTTTTCTGTTTTTAAATAAGTGTTATTTTAATTTTTTTTTGTTTTAAAAAGTGTCACTTTACGTTTTCAATGCAACTTTTCACGTATAATTTTTTTTATTCTTTTAAATGACCAATAGATATTTTTTAATTATTTTTATTTAAATAATTAAAAATTAACTGAGAACATATTAGTATATTTTTCCATTTTTTAATATGCTTGTAATATGTATAAGTGACATGTATATTGAAATAAAAGGAGTAATAAACAATAATCCCCACTTAACATAATTCCTCACGTGACTCGCACGTACGAACGAACCGACAACTTTTAAAAAAAACTAACTTCACTACAACTTAAAAACTAGTGTACTTCGGTTTTAATTAGTTGGGGACATGGTATTATGATGTGGCGAATGATAATTGGACAAGCAAAAGGATATCGTAATCAAAATCAATACTCTTTCTAAATTAGTGTCATTTTAGTTTTTTTGTTTTAAAAAAAATGTCACTTTACATTTTCAATGCAACTTTTCACATATAATTTCTTTCTTACCTTTTTAAATGACCAATAGATGTTTTTTAAAATCATTTTTATTTAAATAATTGAACATTAAATGAGGGTGCATTAGTAGATTTTTCCATTTTCTTAATCTCAGTGAAAAGTGTCAAAGTGACACTTATTCAGAAACGGAGGGAGTATAAAAAAACACTTAGAAAGTTTGTTAACTAAACTAACCTCTCGGTTGTCGTTGACAGACGACGATCCGCCACTGACATGTGACCCTACACAACCCCCACTCATCATTACTACTACTCCGTCTCTTGTCTCCTCCGTCACATCTTCCACGGCGTCGTTTTTGCTCAACGTCTCAGATGATGACTGAGTCAGCTCCTCCGAGTTTGTGAATAACTCGATACCACCGGCGGCTTTTGACAATGTATCTTCGTCGGACGGTTGGTCAAGACTCTCTTTGAGAAAATCGCCGAACGATCTGCACCGTTGGATCTCTTGTGTACGATCCACAATCTCTCCGTCGACGTAATTATTAAGTTTCTTCCAGAGGTTTTTAGAGAAGCTTATCGAGAAAAGCCTTTTCTTTCGAGACGGAGGATTAACGGAAGAGGAAGGGGACGGCAGGAGTTTAACGGCGCTGAGTAACGCCGTGGAAGCTTTCTGAACGGTTTGACTAAACGCTAATCCGCAGGTAAGACGGCGTTTAGTATCGGCGGTTGTGGATTGATGACGAGGGAATGATTTGAAGCCGTTGGATGAGCAGGAACTGAGATCATCAAGAAGGTAATCTCTCAAAATCAACGGCTTTGATCGTCTCATGATAATCGGAAGGCGATGATCTGAGGAACTGATCGTATACGAGGCCATTGGAGAAGCTGTTACGAAGAGCAGGTGCATATTAGCATAGATATCAAAGTGTATATTATATAGTCGTACTATATAAGAAGAGTTTATGCAGGAATCGCTCTCTCTGTGGTTGTGGTTATTATTGATCAAGTTAATTTGCCTTTTTATTATTTCTATAATCTTTTGAATTTTGATTCATGTTTGTCAGAGGTTTAACAATTCTATTTTTGGGAGATTGGGAATGGGGAATTATGAAATATACAATAAAACTTTCCATTACACACTAATGAAAAGGTTGTTTTTGTGTACTCTTATACAGCTACGAGAAATTTAAATGGTGTTATAGTTTTGTCAGTGTGAAAAAATAATAGTTTATACAACAACTAGTGGTCGCGACGTGACATGAGGACCAGTTGATTTTTCATTAAATTGAATAAAATCCAAATTATTGATCCCTATCCTTGAGATTTACACACATCATCGATTTGGCATGAGGTGTTCAGTATGGGGAAAATGTTTTCAGTTAGATGTCTAATAATTACAAAATTATTGTGAGTATTACATTTACAGTACAATATAAATCTATATTAAGAATCACATGCATTACATATTTTGGATACGCTAAATTTATATGCATTTTAAAATATAAACTAGTAGAAATGTGTGATTGTTTGGTAATAGTATAAATGAAACAACAGCAACAAATCATATGCAGATTTTAAAGCCTTGTGATATAACTCATGGCATTCTCTAATATATATTTTGTAATTTGTACTATATGTTTTTGTGCACCATCTTCTATGTGTATGTTTTCTAGTCGTTTTTAAGAAATAATTATAGATGTAATTAAAAAGCATACTGGAAATACCTAAACTTTATTGGACTTTCTGTTTATGTTTTTTTTTTTGAACACCACTGTTTATGGTTTAAGAGCATCTGCAATGTATATGAAATAATAACTAAGAAGACATGTGACGAGATTTTGTTACCATCACGTGTGCATGTCTTACGAATTTAATTGTATATTTAAAATATTTTGAGACTCAAGCACAAAAGATTTTGGGTAGAAAATTAGATTATTTTTATAAACAAAATACTTGTTCCATTATTTACTCAAATTTATTTCTTAAACTTAAAATACTTAATTACTTGAATTTATATTCGAGTCTAAAATATTTGAAACTCAAATACAATAGATTTTGGGTTGAAAATTAGATTATTAGGCTTCAAAAATTTAATAAAGATTTCAAATTGTAAATCAAAAATCTCTATTCGATCTTTGTTTATAAACAAAATGAAAATCTTAACATTTATTATTATTTTTATAAATAAATAAATGTTAAAAACATTTTAAATCTATTTAATGAATATTAAGTATAATTATTATATAAAAACGATTAGCAAGTAAATGGCCAAATAGTTAGGTTTGTTACATTTTCAATTTCTATTTGCATCCATGTTAGTTAGGCTTATTCATTTAGGGATTGTATTCAACTAAGAGTTTAAGGTAGTTTATATTAAAATGATAAATTCACTATTATTCAAACATGGATTTAAAAAAAAACATTTTAAAGTTCAGTGACCGATGTTATAGAACTCGTCATTTCATAAAACATTTTAAAATCCACATTATTGAACAAAATTTAAGTTATAAAATTTAGAGTGGTTTGAATCTTTTTAAAGTATTTGAGAAAAATTTCTTAGTTATTAAAATAAATAAATCTCATAGTCTTTAGATGAGATTTTAGAGTTGTTTGACAAAAAATTCATAAGTTCTCCAATTCACTCATGATCATTTAAAAATTCATTAAATATCAAATTATCTTAAATTTCAGGTTCAATACACCTCCCTTGATACTTTGTTGTTATTGGTTGTGACTCCTACCATTTAAACTAAAAGATTGTGGATTAAGTTTTCAATGGAACGGTTCAAAGGCAAGCAACAACAGACCGTACACTGCTCACAGAGAAACATTCTCAGCCATGACCGAAGAAAAAATCCTTGAAACCGACAGGAAACCCAATAGTTCTTACACAAGACGCAGCAGACCTGACATGTTCTACTCATCCCAACTCGTCCTCGACAACTCAGGCTGGTCTGGACCAGTTTAGGCCATGCCATTTAGCCCCTCCTCGTTACATGAAGAGACTGCAAGCCAGTTTTGCATTGCAGAGAACAGTCTTCAGTTATGCTCAGCAACTTCTATAAGCAAACCCAATACTTTCTAGTTCTATTGCACAGAGTGAAAGCACCAAAAGCTGCTGCTACCGGGACCACCATCCAAGCTACATGGCTTGTACAGAGTCCTCTAGGGCTAAGGCTCGCTCCGCTAGTGCCCCAAAGACGCGACCACAGTTATATCACGAGCAGTCTTTGTCTGAACAGTTTGGGGATACGAGGTCAGCTCTGCAGAAAGGTTTGGCTTTGCACACTAGTTTCATGAACAAGGCTTATCTAGGTTGATCGGGACGCTGATTGGGTATACGTACTGAGAAAAAAGCTGCTGGACCGCTTTGTTCTATATGGTTCTCGTTGTGGTGGTAATCAAATGTAGAAGTGGAGGACCGGTTAAACCCAATTATGTTGTAGGCCAGTGGATTGATTTCTGTATTATAGTTGAAAAATTTGTAACAAGGAAAAATGGGTGATTTATTCAAATATCCAAACACCTAAACAGATTTTTCAAAGATTCATAAATCAGATTACAACATATATAAAAACCCTTATTTCCTGAGACTTGAGTTCTTGAGATAGCATAAACTCATACCTTCTGTCCTTGTCTCATTCTTTAGTACAGCAGTTCCTGAAAGACAGGATCTACGCTTTGTCCCCATTCTCCATCGTACATTTCCAAGAGATTCTCCGCCGGCGTAACTCCTGTTCTGACCACTTCAGCGACAGCGTTCAAGAAACCTGCTTCCTTGTACCCTCTTTAACCGAACCTGTTAATGTTATGGAATGTCTTTTTTTTTTGAAAGAATGTTAAAATTATTCAACCAAAAAATCGTTTGTTACATTTGCTGTTGCATTGTTTCTAAACTTTTGCCAAAAACAACTATATTTCCTCTATCTCTTTTCAAGCCATCTCGACAAGCCTTTCTCGTAAGCATGTCCATGCTTTCCTCTGAAAATTGCCAGCCTGTTGCGGACACCCTTATCCACCAATTGGATCATCTGGATCGTCGTGGTGGGAGCTTCACCGTGTTTCCGTTGGTTTCGTTCCCTCCAAAGAGCATACAAGGTTGCCTGAAATGCATATTTGAAGAGAAACATGTCTAGTTTGGCACCATCATGGCTCGAAAGTATTTGCAGAAGGTCACTCCACTGATTGGTATAGCGTGTAGAGAGCAGTCCTTGTGTTAACCCTTTCCAGACTTCCTCCGAGTATTTACATTGGAAAAAAAGATGGTCCCTCGTCTCCAAGATATGATCACAGAACACACACGAGTGTGGTAGGGATGAGTTCCATTTTCTGATTTTTTCCCCTGTTGTGAGCCTATCTTGTATAGCCAACCAAGCCATAAAAGAAACTTTGGTGTGTTGAAGGAGAACCAAATTCCAGAACTCCAGTTTACCTTTTGATTGGCCATTCTCACTAACTTCAATGTTTCTTTTGAGCTAAAATTTGGCTTGAAATTTCCCTCACCTCGTCGCCATAACTTCACATCATCTTCGTTTGACATCCCCTTCTCCTTCAAGTTCTGGATTTGATTCTCAATAGTGTTGAGTGTATCAACTCTGTGTCTTCTTCTACGGTGAGTTTTGACAGCATGTTCCACCGTTGCATCAAGTCTGATACCAAGGTCTATGCTACCCCGAGTTCCTGTAGCATCAATAAGCCGTCCCAGTGGAGTCCAAATATCATACCAAAAAGATGTAGTCAGACCATTTTTTACCTCTACCTTCGCAAAGCTGACTGCCATATCTCTACACTTCAGAAGCTTTTTCCAAATCCAGGAGCCAAGTGTGCTACTCTCCCTTACTGACCAGAAAGAACCTTTTCGTATCAAGAACATTTTCACCCACTTTACCCACAAAGATGAGTTCGACGAAGTGAGTCTCCAGATCAGTTTCAAACTCGATACTTTATTTGCTTCTTCAAGTGATCTCAGTCCCAAACCTCTTTCCTCCTTTGGCTTACAACAATCTTTCCAAGCCACCTTTGCTTTCTTTGTGTTCAGTTCTGGACCCGACCAGAGAAACGCAGAGCAAAGACTGTCAATTTCTTGTATGCATTTCTTTGGTAGTCGAAACGCTGAAATCCAGAAATTTGTTAGACTGTGGATCACAGAGCCAACTAGTTGTAATCTCCCTGCGAAAGATAAAAATCTCGTATTCCAGGAACTGATGCGAGATCGTATTTTCTCAATCAGTGGAGTGTAGTCATTGACTTTCATTTGCTTTGTCATCAGTGGTAAGCCTAGGTAACGCACCGGTAGCGAGCCTGCTGCAAAAGAGAATTTTTCCAACAACAATTGTTTCTCTATCTCCCGAATCCCAGCTATGTAGAGAGTAGATTTTTCCATACTTATACCAAGACCTGAGATTTCTGTAAATCTAGTGAACACGTCAAGAATACCAGTCACTGATCGGTGATGCCCATCTGAGAAGATTAAGACATCGTCCGCAAAGCATAGGTGTGTGAGTTTCAGACCTTGACAATAAGGATGAAAACCGAACTGCCTTTCGATCGCCGCTTTATCTAGCATCCGCGATAACACTTGCATACATATGACAAAGAGATATGGAGATAAGGAGCATCCCTGTCGCAGCCCTCTCGTGCTATTAAAATACCCAGCAAGCTCTCCATTAATTTGAACCGAAAAAGACGCTAGAGTGACGCATTTTTCTATCCAAGTAATAAACTAATCTGGGAACCCCATTGCTTTTAAAGTAGCAAACAGAAAAGGCCACTGAACTGTGTCAAAAGCTTTTGAAATATCAATCTGATTTCGCTGCTTTTACACAGGCCAATTAACCTGAAGTACCAGCAATACCACAATCGAATGGTATGTCGTTGTAGCACTTCAGGATCGAATCCACAGAGACCAACGGTTACACGACGAGGATACGAGATGAGAGTTATGCTAAGACTAAACAGAAGGGTTTTTGGTTACTAAAACTAAGCTGAAATGAAATAATGCAATGCGATGAAAATAATGCAGAAAGTGTTAATGTGAGAGAGCATTGGGCAAAAGGAAATCGCGGGGACTCATGGCTATCAGACACGGACATAATTAACCTACTTCCGTAGAGCTAATCATTTATTGCTAGCAAGGAATGTATTAAGAACCGTCTTGAACTCAAACACGATATTAGAATTAACCTACTTCCGCAGCGCTAACTCTCTATGTTAATAGAAACCTCCACACTAACTTCCGCTGAGTTTCGGATTCTAAACAAGCATTAACAACAGATTCGATATGTTCACAAAGCGCAATAACATCAACTTCCGAGGGTTAAGGACACTTTGCTCATCTAAAGTCTTTTCGGGAGTTTAAACTATCACTTTCGGTGCATTAAACAACCTTATATCATGAACTAGGTGATCAATCCAATTCAAGCAGTAAGAAATCCAGTAGATGAAGAACCAAAACTTAAATCCCTAAAATCTAACAATCCTAAATCGACAAGCCATGAAATCCCTTTGAATCCTAACACCCAATTGCGCAAGCTACTCAAACATCAACGAAATTAAGGTATAAAACATGAATTTATACAACTGATCCAGAGTTCAAGAGATTTCTCAAAGAGAAACTCTATCCCTCAAGATCCCTTTACAAGAAGTTCTAAAACAAACAAGAGAAATCCAAAAGTTTCAAAGAGAACAAATCTCAAATCTCTCTCTTTTCACTCTCTCTGGTTGTTCTTGGCTTCTCTGGTCTTCAAAGAACAGAAAAATGAAAAGACTTGTCGAAATTATTGGGTTAAAAGTGGGTAAAATGAGTGCAAAACTCGTTGGTGGAAAGTGGAGCCGGCTGCGCACAGGATCGGTCGATCCAGTGGACATGGATCGGTCGATCCTAGGCGTGTGGCAGAGATCCCTCGATCCATGTTGTATGGATCCCTCGATCCCGTGTAACAGTTCTGCATACTTCCTTGTTCTTCCCTTCTTGTGCCCGAAACTCCAAATTAACGCATTGCGACCTGAAAAAGAACTAAAGACAACAAAAAAGACTCGAAATACTCTATAATAACATAAACTAAAACCGATAAAAACACGACACTCAAAACCCCCAGACTTGAATCTTTGCTTGTCCTCAAGCAAAGGAAACAAAGATTAAGCCAAAGGGAGAAGAATTTAAAAACACGAGAACTCTCATTTTCTTTAGACAACCGCATTTACCATTACCTGTTGTAAGCCACATCTAGAATACCAATCCAAGAGATTAGTCTCATGTATTTTACATTTAGCTTAGCAACCATACCACTTTCAACCACAACTTGGAGTGACCCAAATTCACCATTGCTGACTTCTTATTTGGAATTTTAATGTGCGGTCTCATCGAGGGAATATCGATCAATGGACACATGGAGTCATTACTCGTTCAAGTTTCTTATTTTTGGTTTTTTTTCTCTCACTTCCCTTAGTCGATTTCTCCCTACCTTGTAGGGTATCATTTTATTTTTTCTATCGACTGAGTTTATTGAACAGGCTTCCATGAGATGCGAGTATTAATAGGTGTAACCACTGAATCCCCGATTCACTTCTTTTTGACCTTTATTCTTATTCTTTTTTTTTTATTATTATTTTTTTTTATTATAGGGAAGAGAGAGGGAAACCGCACTCACAATATTTTTAGACCTGAACGAGGATTCCGATCCACTGTATACCAAGTTCCAAGACAAGAGAACTAAGTAGATTAAGTGAAGTCAACTTTGGATCTTTCAGATACCCACACAAGTATGGTGGCATTGGTAGACTGATATTCTTATGTTCTGAGATCTACAATGAATGGCTAAAAGAATGATCACTAAGGTTTTAGTTACGGTTATACCAAAGAAAACAGTAGTTCTAAAATAAAACTGACACGATAAAACCAAAAACACCAAAAAATAAACCTTTAAATTTTTTTTTACAAAGACTCAAAAAATATTTTCAAAAACACTAAAAATGAAAACAACACTAAGAACAAAGCGGTGTGAAAACGAATCCAAAAGAGGGTGATAAAATAAAATAAAAACACTAAGATAAGGGAAAAGAAAACTTTACAATGCAATGCGTAGATATGGAAGGCATCTTCTTTGGGACATTTTTGCGTTTTGTTCGACCTTGCACCCGACCTGCAACTCTTATTTAAGAAAACATAAGTAAATAAAACAACACACATATATACAAAGGATAACAGGGGAATGCCTCCCAAGAGCGCTTGTTTTGAGTCTCATAGCTTGACTTTACGCGCTTGCTAGTCATAGGAATCAAAAGGTTGAGCCAATGCACCTTTGGTCCTTCTCCTGCAAACACAAGAATCAAAGTGTGCAAAGGAGCACACTACTGTCCATAGAAAATAGACAGATTTTTCGTCAAGGAGCTTTACTAAAGATATAGCATGGATTAACACATTCTCCTTGAGGTTCAGATGATCATGAGAATCAAATGCATTTGATGGAAACACAAAGTCTACTACAGGTTCAAACGAGGTTCTCACAAAGTAGTCTACTTCATCACCATCAATCAAATAATACACAATATTCACATTCTCATGATCGATGTCGATCTCAGGGTTTTCTATGATTTTATCTATATCAGTTTCACACCCTAAATCATGAAGTTCAAGAGGAATACTAGGTTCACCAAGCAAATAAAAGTCAGATTCGAGATCAATTGAAGCACAAATAAAATTCGTGTCAAAACAGACTTCAAAATAATCTTTAACAAACTTTTCTTCTCTAAAAGCGTCTAGTTCCCTAGTTTCACATATCAGATTTAGACATTCATTTATGAGCATAGAACAATCAATAGCAGAGGTAATTTCTTCAGCAACAGGCAGGCGATCATCAAAATCATACGGTTCAAAAGTCCGTTCGCACATACCTTCTAATTGGGTCGGTGGAACCCAATAAAATACCTCTTTTAGATCATGAGCACTCCAAATCTCCTTACTTGTGAGCTCTCTTCCTTCTAGCATTGCCCGATGTGACATGAGGTTTAACCTCAGCATTGCTGCTAGGCTACTCCTTCTCATCGTTGGGTTCTCTTCGCACAGCTCATCTACCTTCACACTCTGTTCTGGTGTGAGTACGCTTTCATCAAAGGGTGGCTCCACATATGGCTCATCCTCAATGTCATCTTCCAATATGTCTCCCTCTTCTTGTTGCCGGTAACCGTATATACGACCGAACTCCATCTTTTCTCGACTCAAAACCTGTACAAAATAAAACTAAAAACAAAAATTAGTAAGGTTAGTGTCTTAGACGAAACTCCTATCCTAAACTCGTGGGTAACACGAAATGGTCCCCGGCAACGGCGCCAAATTGATTTCGCTGCTTTTACACAGGCCAATTAATCTGAAGTACCAGCAATACCACAATCGAATCCCTCGATCCCGTGTAACAGTTCTGCATACTGTATGGATCCCTCGATCCCGTGTAACAGTTCTGCATACTTCCTTGTTCTTCCCTTCTTGTGCCCGAAACTCCAAATTAACGCATTGCGACCTGAAAAAGAACTAAAGACAACAAAAAAGACTCGAAATACTCTATAATAACATAAACTAAAACCGATAAAAACACGACACATCACAATCTTCAGTGCACAGCGAGGAGAGACTGAATCTTTATGGTAATTCTTCACAAGTTCTGATGCTAGTAGAACGTTTTCCATCAACAATCTGTCTTTAACAAAAGCTGATTGGCTTGGAGAGATGGACTTCGGTAAGATTTTCTTGAGTCTATTTGCCAACAATTTCGATATTACCTTGTAAAGGACATTGCAACATGATATAGGTCTATAATCCCGCATAAACCTAGCTTCCTCCTTCTTAGGTATCAGCGCCAAAATTGTAGAGTTCACTCCCTTTGGTAAGAACCCTTTCTCAAAAAAAGATTTTATTGCTACTACAAAATCTTTTCCTATGATCGACCATGCTGCCTTGTAAAACTCGCAAGTGTAACCGTCGGGACCCGGAGATTTGTTACTTGCCATTTTGAAAAGCACCTCTCGAATCTCTTCCTCTCCTATATCTGCCATTAACACTCTCTGATCAGCTTCATCACATTCAAAATCCAGTATCTCTTTTAGTTCCTCAACTGCTATGCCTTGATAGTTTGGTAATTGATGTGCTAGAAACCCATCAAAATACTGCACTGCCTCCTGCTTTATATCCTCTTGCGTGGCTGCCACTGATCCATCTTCCCTCAGAATCTCTCTAATGGAGTTTCTGACCTCTCGTCCCTTAGCAGCATTGTGAAAGTGTTTATTGTTGCCATCTCCTACCGTAAGCCAGTGTAGCTTTGCCTTTTGACTCAGTACTTTTTCCTCTATTGAAGATAGCAAAGACCATCGTTCATATGATCTAGCTTCCTGCTCAAGGTTTCCTTGCGATGGGGATATCAGTGTCTGTTCCTGACATTCACATAGCACATTCAGAGCTTCTTTTGTCTTTCTTGATATGTCCCCAATCTGGTTTTTGCTCAGCGAGCGTAACAGAGGCTTCAACTCCTTTAGTTTTTTAGACAGACGATAGATAGAAGATGTTGAGCTGAAAATCGCTGGAGAGTCTGCCCAGAATTTTTCTACCAATGGGAGAAAATCAGGAGAGTCTGCTATAGCGTTGATGAACTTAAAAGTTCTCTTTGGTTTGTATGCATCTGGTAGAATTTTAATTCTACACCGAAGATGATCTGAGCAACCTCCTGCCTCAAAAACACAGTGTGCTTGCGAAAGAGAATTAATCCATGATGCATTCATCAGTGTTCTATCCAGCTTCTTACAAATTAAATCTCCATCCCTTTTGTTGCTCCAGGAAAACTTAGGGCCTTGATAGTTCATATCAAGAAAGGAACAATAGCGCATGACATCTTGAAAATCTCTCATCCCGGTGGATATATGCGGTGAGTTGATGTGACTAGAGTGCTCTTCTATGTCTATAGTCTCATTGAAATCCCCCATGACCAGCCATGGTTTATTTCGGATCATTGGCGCGTCTTGATGATTTTTAATATCCTCCCACAATTCTCTTCTACTTTCCTCCCGGTTTGATCCATAAACAAAAGAGCAAATGATCTCTTCTGCTAAACCTTCCATCCATATCGAACAAGTGATCATTTGGTCACTCTTAAAGCAAGGTGTTAATCTCACTTTTGAACTCCAAATTACCCAAATCCTTCCCAGTCGACTATTTTCATAATTGGACATCATTGACCATTTACCAAAAACAGAGGCAGCAATCTTTGCGGCTTTTCCTTCTTTAACTCGAGTCTCTAATATACACCCGAATTGCAGCGAATTTTTCTTGATCCATTCTTGGATTACTGAATGCTTAGTAGTCTTTTTCAATCCTCGAATGTTCCAGAAAAAACCCGACATTAATGATTTCTCTTAAGCGACGTTTTCTTCAAAGTGCTAGAATCAAGATCCTTGGCCTTTTGAACTGTTGAGTTTGATAAAATTCTATGATTATCCTTTGAATTTCGAGGCAGGGAAGGTCGGATGTACGTTCCGTTCTCCTTTTTCCCCTGCGATCCATCACTTTTATCTGCATCCTTCTCATATTGAAGTTCTACTTCTTTTCCTTGTATCTCTTCAATATTTTTTGTTTCGCTGTTTTCCTCTTCATTATACTCCTCTGTTTCATTCTCTGCACTTATTGCCACCTTTCCAGTCTCTCATGATTCCACCAACACAGCTTTCTCCCCTGATTCCACCCAATCATAAGTCTCATCATGCTTCAAAACTTCCACTTCTTTTCTTGCAGTTGCATCAACTACCGGTATTTCTTCATCCGTACCGTTTTCAGCCCCCTCCACTATTTCTCCATCTTCCTCGTCTAAGCTTAAGACAGCAAACCTTGACTGCGACAAGATAGAAACATTTCCATACTCCAGCTCCTTACCCCTTTTCTCTCCTGATCGGCTCATTTTTCCTGGTGATACTGATTGCCATTCCTTCTCTTTTTGGCCTGCGACATCCTCATTAGTATCCGACTCCTGCATACTGCATGAGTTCTTTTTTGCCATCCCTGTAACATCTTTCTCATACTCCTGCATATTTTCTGAGTTCTTTTTTGCCAGCTCTGTATCATGTATTCCAAGGGAGTGATCTCTCGTGTCAACATGATGTGATTCCTTGGGCACCTCTTCCTGCGAAGAATTAAAACTCTCTTCGCTTCTCTTTTCCACGACTACACATGCCTTTGACGAATGACCCCACTTTCCACAGTTTGTGCATTTTAAAGGTAGCCAAGGGTATGTGAACTCAACTCGTGTGTTTTTACCTTGGAAATTGACATTCATTGAGCGTGGTAGCTCCTTGGTTAAATCTGCTTTGACAAATACTTTCGCCACCTTAAAATCTACACATTGTGCTGTCTCCGGATGCAGTCTATCCGGTACTCCTACTGGGCTAGAGATGAAGCTAAGTCCTTTCCAAGAAAACATGCTCATTGGAACATTGTGTAGATGAACCCATAGTGAAACAGATTTTGTTTCCTGTTGAATTTCTTCCGCAAACGGCTCCCATTTGGACATGACTACAGGAACTCCCGCCAGATTCCACATGCCACGTCTAAGTATTCTATTTCACATCACAGAGTTTGTAATACGAAACTTCATTGATGTCTGGTTCAGAACATGAACTTCCACGAAAGGAGATGTTTCCGTTGTCCATATCTTGTTGACGATGGCATGAACTTTCCCCACATGGGGAGCTTTTTCCAGAAACCTTCCTATCAGAAAATCCTCCCATAGTGGGGAAGGATCAACGAAAACTTCATCTGGGACTATCACTGAATCAATCCCATCTTTCCTTGTAACTTCCACTTCGTATTTTTTTAAAGACTTTTGTTCTTTAGCGACGTTAACCCAAGAGCAAGGTGGAACCGCACTCGTTGACGATTGAGATTTGGCGGAGACCTCCTCCCGCTGCTCCGAGGCGGCCTTTACCTCCGGCGGAGGCATATTGGCGGCGCCGGAGAGATGACTTGCTTAAGCCGCTTCTTCTGAAAACCCTATCGCTCAAAAAATCACCCCTAATTATATTGGCGGCGCCGGAGAGATGACTCAACTCACTTTTCTTTTTTCCAATGTTATGGAATGTCGTCAGTCTATAACGTAAGACAGGGTACTGAAAGTCATTTGGCTGAATTAATGAACTCGTGAGGCAGATGAATAAACCTCAGGGAATATTGATGTCAGATTAAGTGATGCCCTCTCTTGGTCCTCTTAACAGAATGACTTGTTTTTAGAAGCGATAGACTCCTAGAGCAGGAGGAGCCAACATAAGCTTCATTCATCCTCAAATTTCTGAAGACACCACCAGAAACTGCTTTAGTTCCCGTCTTGGAGCATACATATCCAAAAGGGAGAGTGTATGATCCTCCTGCTTGAGACAAGAACGCCATAGTATAGCTCCTGCAACTAATACAATCCATAAGACTAATCATATTCATATCATTTCACATAACTACTAATCAGGGCCGACCTTAGGCGATTTAGTAAATATTTTAACAATTTTCTTTTTCTTTTACAAATTTGGGAGTCTATAGACGAATGTTTCATTTGGCTATGACAAGACGCTTTCTCACTTCTTACTTGGTAAGGCATCATGTCACTATATTACAAAACTCTAGCTAGTCACTAATATCACGAGCATGTACTATTTTCACCCTTCCAAGAAAACTATCTGTCTCCCTACAAAAAGATATGTAGCACAACAAGTGAAGTTTGATTTGATTCAGAAGCTTCCACACAAATCAAACTAATCTACCAACCAAACAAAATCAATCAATGACCGAGAAAATTCAGGGGGAAAATACTCTCAACAAGTATAGGAAGCGAAGAAGCACAGCCTAATAAGACAGGAGAAGAAGAGACGAGAAACTCGCAAAACCTGAATACGTGGAGATGAAGGAACAAGGAAAGCTTCTCACTCAGCAAGTACGCATCGGCGTCTCCTTTTATATCTAATCACTCTGAAATAAAAATAAAAAAATTAAATTAAACTGTTTTTTTTTTTGGCAACAATTAAACTGTTGTTTACTCTCTCGACTCGAGCATGAGCCGACCGGTGGAGCTGAGTTGATTTTTAAGGAGAAAGCGATAAATTTGAAAAGTACTGTAAAATAATATTATTTTGCGTTTTGGCTCCTTACTTCTCCTTTATTCATACATTTGACCGTTTTTTTTTAAATAAAAAAGACTATTCTATTACTAAAATTTAAGTTGATCTGAGAATCTAGACCGGATTAGAGCAACCAACAAATGATAGTTCATCAGCATATCGATTTTGTACTCTTGAAATATAGGAAATCTTGTACTTTAGAAATCTTCTTTTCAGTAACGCGAACTCCCCAAATTCCGCAGAAAAATTCGGCCAATCATTTAAATCCTGAATCATATATAATAGATTCTTATAATCTATCAAAGGATTCAACAATATCCATTAATGTCTGGTTTTTTCTGGAACATCAGAGGATTCAACAAATCTATCAAACACTCTGTAGTTCGAGAATGGATTAGACAAGGATCTTTTCAGTTTGGAGGAATGCTGGAAACGAGAGTTAAGGAAGGGAAGGTCAATCAGGTTATGTCGTCGGTTTTTAAAGGCTGGTCATGCATTTCAAATTATGAGTACAATACGAGGGGGAGGATATGGGTTGTATGGAACCCGAAAACAAGAGTTACTCCATGTTTTAAGAGTGGGCAAGTTATTACATGTTCCATTCTTATGGAGGGAAAAGAAGACGAGATTTTTTGTTCTTTTATTTATGCCTCAAATTCTATGGAGGAGAGGAAGGAGCTGTGGGAGGATTTAAAAGCTCATCATGATTCACTTATGATAAGAAATAAGCCATGGCTTATATTTGGAGATTTTAATGAAATTTTAGATATAAAAGAACATTCGGGGCATGAAGAAAATCAGTTCCAGTTGAGTGGAATGCGAGACTTTCAGAGGGTTGTCAACCATTGTTCTTTGATGGATATGGGATACCAGGGTCCTAGATTAACATGGTGCAACAAAAGAGACAATGCGCTTATTTGTAAAAGATTAGATAGAATGTTTATGAATGATGCTTGGATGCAAGCTTATCCTCAGTCGTACAGTGTGTTTGAGGCAGGAGGGTGCTCAGACCACTTAAGATGCCGGATTATGATCCAACATGAACTGATGAAACCGAAAATATCCTTCAAGTTCACAAATGCACTTGCTGATATGCCTGAGTTCAAGCCATTAGTGGAGAGTTTTTGAAACTCAACAGATCCACTATTTAACTCAACATCGGCGCTATTTCGTTTCTCTAAGAAGTTAAAGGAACTGAAACCAATGCTTCGACAGCTGTGTAAGGATAAGATAGGAGACGTCAAGAAAAAGACTAAAGAAGCTTGGGTTAAGTTATGCGCTTGTCAGACAGCAACTTTAGCTACTCCAAACTCGGAGTTGATGAGGGAGGAAGCAACTGCTTTTGATCGATGGAGTTTTCTGTCGCAGTTAGAAGAAAAGATTCTTAGCCAGAAAGCAAAAATTCATTGGTTAAGTGTTGGGGATGGTAATAACAAACAATTTTATCAGGCTGCGAAGGTTCGGGAGGTAAGAAACTCCATACGAGAAATAAAGAGAAGAGATGGTACAATGGCAACAAGTCAGGATGAGATCAAAGCGGAGGCTGTGAATCATTTTAATACATTTCTTAATTATAAGCCCACAAGTTACACTGGTATTGACGATGAGGAAATCAGTAATTTGCTGGGGTTTGAGTGTGAAGAGATAGATAAATAAACACTTATTCGACAGGTCTCTGAAGAGGAGATAAGAACTGTTTTATTTGGAATGGCGAGTGATAAATCTCCGGGGCCAGATGGTTTCACATGTGAATTTTACAAAGGTAGTTGGTCAATTATCAAGAAAGATTTTGTGGTGGCAGTTCAATCCTTCTTTGATAAAGGGTTTTTACCCAAAGGGATCAATTCAACCATTTTAGCTTTAATCCCAAAGAAAGAAACAGCAATCACGATGGGAGATTACCGGCCTATCTCATGTTGCAACGTCATATACAAAGTGATCTCAAAGCTCTTGGCGGGAAGGCTGAAATCAGTACTACCAAAGTTCATAGCTCCTAACCAATCTGCTTTCGTCAAAGATCGTCTTCTGATGGAAAATGTCCTCCTCGCCTCGGAGCTGGTCAAAAGTTATCATAAGAACAACATTGCCTCAAGATGTGCGGTTAAGATCGATATCTCTAAGGCTTTCGACTCAGTTCAATGGACCTTTCTTCGAGCAATTCTCAAGGCGGTAAAAATACCAGTTAAGTTTGTTGAATGGATCATGAAATGTGTTGAATTGACCTCTTTTTCGATTCAAGTAAATGGAGAACTAGCGGGCTATTTCAATAGTTCTAGAGGTCTGAGGCAAGGATGCTCTTTTTCGCCATATCTATTTGTCATGTGCATGCAAGTTCTGACCAAGTTACTTGACAAGGCAGCTGCGGACAAACGGTTTGGGTACCATCCATATTGTGAAGATCTGAAACTCACACATCTTTGTTTTGCCGATGATCTCTTGGATTTTGCAGATGGGAAACAAAAATCGATGGAGGGTATTATTCAGGTTTTCAAAAGGTTTGAGGAGATATCAGGCTTGTCCATAAGCCTTGAGAAGTCTACGCTATACACCGCTTGGGTCACTGATCTGGACAGAGAAGCAATTCTCAGTCATATTCCTCTTGCGTATGGATCATTACCGGTTCGCTATTTGGGCTTACCACTCATGACCAAGCGCATGTCTTCTAATGATTACTCTCCTTTGGTTGAGCGAATTCGAAAACGAATCACTTCTTGGACTGCACGTCAGTTGTCTTTCGCGGGGAGACTGCAGTTAATAAATACAGTCATACATAGTCTCACAAACTTCTGGATGTCTGTATATCGGTTACCAAAAAAATGTATTAAAGAAATTGATCAGTTGTGCTCAGCTTTTCTCTGGTCAGGTCCAGCAATGAACTCGAAGAAGGCTAAAGTTACGTGGGCAGAGGTTTGCAAACCAAAGGAAGAGGGAGGACTTGGTTTGAGATCATTGGAGGAGACTAATAAAGTATGTTGTCTGAAGCTTGTTTGGAGGTTACTGTCTGGAGATTCAATGTGGGTTAGGTGGGTGAATCGGTATCTGATCAGAAAAGGATCTTTTTGGACAACAAATGATAAGAGTAGCATGGGTTCTTGGATTTGGAAGAAAATATTAAAATGCAGAAACCTTGCCACCTCTCTTACTCGGACTGAAATTCGAAGTGGAGCAACAGTTTCTTTATGGTATGATGATTGGTCGTAGCTGGGCAGGATTATCAATATCACTGGAACACGAGGAAGCATTGATCTTGGGATTCCTATGATCGCAACTGTCGAATATGCAGTTCAAATCTATCGGAGTCGCAGGCATCGAGTGGGGAGTTTGATTGACATAGAAAATGAGATTCTGAAACTTCGAACGCAAGGTTTGTCTACAGAGAAAGACTCTCGACTCTGGAAGGGGAAGGGAGATTCTTTTAAGCCGAGCTTCAGTACAAGCCTGACATGGCAGCTGACGAGAGTGCAGTCGCCGCGAGTTAATTGGTCTCCAGCGATCTGGTTTCACGGTGCCACACCGAAATACTCAGTTCTCACTTGGCTTGCTGTCCAGGATCGTCTAGCTACAGGGGTGAAAGTGCAGAAATGGAGCCCAACCACAGACCCTCACTGCATCCTCTGTACGGGTCATCTGGAAACTCGGGAACATCTTTTTTTCTGCTGTTCGTACACTCAGCAAATATGGAAGGGATTAACTAAAAATCTGTTGCGTTCCTGCTACACAGAAGACTGGAATGGCGTTCTAAATCTTCTGATAGATAATGGAAGGAACAAGACGGAGAAGTTTCTTCTGAGATATGCCTTTCAATGCTCCATTCATACCATTTGGAGGGAAAGAAATGGGAGGAAAGATGGTGAGGAACATAGAACAGCAAAAGCTCTACTGAAATTCATTGATAAAGGCATACGAAATCGTATCTCATCTCTGCGTGCGAGTGGAAGTCGAAGTTTCGATACTGCAATGGCGTCATGGTTTGCAGTCAGGGAGGAGTAGCGAAGGAAAAACTGTTTTTTTCTTTATAGTTTAGAACAAATTCAATAAACTGAAGCACATGTTGTAAAAAGGTTTTTTTTTTGAGTTGAATAAATTTAACATTCTTTCAAAAAAAAAAATAGATTCTTATAATCTGTCCCAAAATGTTGGCAATCAGTGTTTTGTAGCATACATTTCATTACCAAGGGTAAAGCCTTTATTTCTGAATGTAAAGAAGTCATACAATTCTCTCTGTTTTTCAACCCTAAGAATTGTTCATTTCCGGAGTCGTCTAGCCAAACCCATCCATATTCACTATGTTTTGCGGCTGCTGTCTATGGTCCATCTACCAAAAAAATCTTGCGCAAACTTATGGATTGAGTACTCACTTGATTTATTTGATCCACACTTATAGGTTCTCAGTTTGCTTCAAACCAAACATTACATTCACTCTCTGCATGTCTAATCAGTTTGAAGGGGTCCCTTGAGATTCTTCAAAAAATTTCATCATTTCGAGCTTTCCATAAATACCAAATAATCCACGAATAAAGATCTTTATTGAGGGCCGGATCTTCAATTTCATTCTTTCTCCAAAACAGAAGATCTAAGTTTGTATAAACACTCAACGTTAGAAAAGTTCTCAGACATGAAGGTGTTGAAGCAAGAGCCCAAGATTGTAGAGCAGGTGAGCATTCGAAAATAACATGATTAACAAATTCATAAGGCTCTCCACATCTAGGGCAGTGATTATTGCAACGCATATATCGTCTTGTTAGGTGTCTTGTGACCGCCAGATGGTCTGACACCATCTACCATATAAGATGACGGATCTTTTGTGGGCCACTTATTTTTCAGGCAAATTCCTTTAGCCAGTAGTACTAGGTTCACTCACCAATTCCTCAGGTTCTATATTGAGCACATTCCTAGCAACTCAAGACCCAGACTTCTCAGTATACATCCTATTATGGGTGTAACTCCATATGAACATGTCATCTCTATGAATTTAGTTGATGGCCAGACCCTGAATGATCGGTATGTCTTCCTGGCCAATAAAGTTTTCTAGTTTTTCCACTATCAAGACCTCTGGAGACCCATGAATCAACTCGCTCACTGTTAAGTGTGGATTTACCATTTAGTGACTCGGTTTCGCTGGGCTAGCCGGTATTGTGGGAATCCAAGGGTCTTCCCAAACGCGTATTTGATATCATGAATGCACTTTCTAATTAACACCCAACATTAAGAAGGTTTAGTTGTCATCAAACTTGTCCACACATAAGATGGTGAATTTGTTTCCGTTACACTTAGCGGTGAGTTTTGGCAGAAGTATCTTCCTCTTAATACTCTTGTACGAAGAAAGCCCGAAAACTGAACTAATCTTCACATTTGTTTTGCCAATAGAGCGAAACTAAATTCATGGATCAATCTGACTCTGATTTCTCTTTTATCCTTCGGCTTGCACAATTCATCCTAAGTAGTCTAAGGCATACCTCGCTTCGGCGGATTGGAGCTACACCAGAATCGAGAAATTGTGCTTGCTAGTTTTTCACATATCTCCGAAAGAAGGAGAAAACTAGACATAACATACGACAGTAAAGCTAATGCTATGGTTTTTATTAGAGTTTCCTTGCCTCCACGTGATAGCAAACAGCCTAATCAGCCATTGATCACGTGATCAAGCATATCCTTCAGGAATATAAAGAGCTTGCATTTCGATTCGCTGATACGAAATCCCTAGATATGTGTCAATTCCCCCCCCCCTCTTTATCAATAGACAAGCTACCCTTTATTTCTTGTTTTAAAGCTTGAGAAACCCTTTTCCAAAAAGGAGCAATGACATTTCAAAATTTATGCAATGCCCTGAGGTTTTTCCATTGATCTTAAGAACTTTCATAACTTCATCACATTCACGGGACTCGACCTTGCAAAAGAATATGCTATCATCAACAAATAATAATTTATCTTTATATTTTTTAAATTAGTAATATATATATATATATATATATATAAAATAAAAATGGAGAATTTCAAGTTTAACACTTTTGTTGTACCACTTTTCATTTTTACCTTCATTAAAGAGATATTTCAATAAATACCATTTTTTAAGAGGAAATTTTTTTTTAAAATTAATTAGAATCTTAAATTTTACATTCCTAAACCATAATGTAGAATGTAGGATTTTAATTAATTTTAAAAAAAATTATCTCACAAAAAATGGTATTTATTGAAATGTCTCTTTAATGAATGTAAAAGTCAAAAGTGTTACAAGGAAAGTGATATTTTTGAAAATTCCCCCTTTATAAGTGTGTTTTTCCTCTTAAAAAATAAGGGTAAAATTGATTAAAGTAAAATTAAAAAATGGTACAAAGAAAATGATATTTTTGACAATTTCCCTAAAAAAATGTTTTATTTTCAATTTTTCGGATTTTTTTTCAAAATATTTCTTTCAATTTTTTAAAAAAAAATATTTTTCTCAATTTTTTATTTTGAAGTCCAAAATTCCTTTTTGATATTATATTTTAATTATCATTTTAAATTTAAAATCTTTATTTTAAAATAAAAATCTTAAATCTCATTCCAAAATCTCACCTCTCAAATCTAAAACTTAAATCTAGATTAATTAATCTTAAAAATATAAGTGTTATTTTTACATTTGTAGTAAAACATTTTGTCATTTTGGTCCTTTATGTTACATTTATGATTAAATTTTCTTAATACTATCAAATTTCTCTTTCATGGCTTATAATCATAATAATAAAGGTGACATCAAAGAAATTAACTTTTTCCTAGATTCTGATATGAACACAAAAACAGTGGATTTTGAAATTTACATGATTTTTTGTTTATGAAACGACCTTGTCTTTAACGAGGAGCTACAGATGTAATGGGTGCATCATCAATGGAACAGAGAACAGACTTATCCATTGCAGGACCTGCTTGTTCCTGATTACTCTTACAGAAAAGTCCAGGTGGTCTAGGCACTGCAAGGGAGATCGAGCTAGTAGTAAGCATTTGGACGATCGCTGACATGGTTGGACGATCTCCAGTATCTTCTTGGACACATAATAAAGCGATATGGATGCATCTACTTATTTCGTTTCTTTGATAGTTATCTCCAAAAGACATATCCACAAGCTCTAATGGAGACCCCTTGCTCCATAGCCTCCAAGTCTATTAAGCAACATTGTAAGATTTAAAATATTTGGTAACTGTTAAGTAAATTCATTAGATTTAAACTATCTAGACTTACGTATGTAACCAAGTTGCAAACACTACCATCCATCTGATAGAGGCTGCTGTTCTTCCTCCCGCTTATAATCTCAAGAACCAAGACTCCAAAGCTATAGACGTCTGATTTCATTGAGAATTGGCCATACATTGCATACTCGGGAGACATGTAACCACTGTACATAAACGTTTTGAGTTAATAGAAGGATGATAAATTATATGCATTCAATTAATAGGAAGAGCAAAAATTACTAGGTTCCAACAACTCTTCTAGTACTGGCTTCGGTTTGATCCATTTCAAAAATTCTCGCCATTCCAAAATCTGAAACTTTGGGGTTCATATCAGCGTCCAAGAGGATGTTACCCGCTTTGAGGTCACGATGTATGATTGTTAGTCTTGAATCTTGGTGGAGATATAGAATCCCTCTAGCTATTCCTCCTATGATATTGTACCGTGCAGTCCAGTCTAGCTGGCTCTGCTTACTAGAGTCTGTGCATATACATAGTTAGCATGTCAAAAACATTGGTTCAAAAATGACTAAGCATTGGATTAACTTACCAAACAGGAAGTAATCAAGACTTTTGTTAGACACAAACTCGTAGACAAGTATCTTTTCTTCTCTCTCCAAACAAAATCCAAGAAGCTTGACTAGGTTTCTGTGCTGAAGCTTTGCCACAAGAACAACCTCATTCTTAAACTCTTTCTCGCCTTGTCCTGATGTTTTTGAAAGTCTCTTCACGGCAACTTGTAGCCCATTAGGAAGTGTCCCCTAGAAAGTGAACTAAACATTATTTTCTTTTATTTTGAAAGAATCTAAACACTATTTGAATCTCTTATACATCTAATAAACCAAGAAGCTCCATTAACTGGTTATACCTTGTAGACTTTTCCGAATCCACCTTGACCAAGCTTGTTACTTATGGAAAACTTATCTGTCGCAGCTTCAATGACCTTAAAGTCAAATTGCATTGAGCCTGCCGTTGTAATATCATCCCCTCCTACAAGAAACAAAAAGTTGTAAGGATTCATCTCTATAAATATGTAAGCTGCACACACAAATGTATTTGAATCCTTACCATCATCTGCAGCTGTATCATCATAAGTCTTCTTCACTCTCTTTGTTACACGGTAGCTTAAAACAGCCACAAGAAAGAGAACAAAGACAGAGAACGGAACACATATTGCTAAGATTATCACCGTCCAATCTCTTCCTTTACCTGCCAAAGTGTTACATCAGACATGACACATGATTTCCCAAATCTTGAATGTCTCAAGCTGAAGTAAACGAAAGATACATAGAGATTTTTACCAGGTGGCAATGGAGGACCTGAAACTAGGGGAGGGCTATTTACTGGAGGCGATGGAGAGAGACTTTTGACAAAGGTTTCATTGTAGAAAGGGTAAAGCTCGTACCGTGAGTTACAACTCGGGACAAGAACTCTTCCTCCAACACTGTTGAAATAAAACTTCTTGATGGATCGTTGCAGACAGCTTAAACAATCTTCACTTGACAGAACAGGATTGCACTGAACCGATGCATAAATGGTCCGGGACGAAGTGAAGTTTGTCTTGTTAGCCGCGAACTTCTTCGTTGTGCTATTAGCTGCTTCCATTGCAGACTTATTAATCAGAGCAACCACTGCATCGTTGAACCGGTCGGACAGGTCTGCTGTAACCTTTTGAGTGTTCCAAGTGATTATTCTAGTTGTTGTTACAGCATCAATGAATATGTTCCGGTCAGCGTATCCAAGCATGCACTCATCATACTGAATCAAGAACTCTTTACCTCCTGGACATCGAGTCATAGCATTTTTGGTAGCAAAACGGACGCAGTCACGGCAAGCTTCAGGCGAGAGATCTCCTTTGCATAGATAGAGTCCGAATACCATGTCAGCGTTTTGACCCTTTGTGAGGCTATGTGACCCCACGGAGAAGAAAACAGGGTTGGAAGAAAGAAGGGTCAAAAGGGTTTGGAGATTGGAGAAGTAAGTTGTGTTTCTTGATATCCTGTTAGTACAATCTTGGCCGACATAAGTAGGGTCTTGTCGTTGTGCAGAAGCTTTCAAGCTTGTAATGAAGAAGGTAAGCAGGAAGAGAGAGTTTAATGAGGTACAAGCAGGCATTATCCAACTTCTTCTCCTTTCCTTTTTCTTGTTCCTTTGGATTCATGAGTAACAATGATTAAAGTCAAATCAGCTAGCCTAAGTCTATGCTTTTTCTGTAAACTAATACAACTTCTTGCAAGTCAAGGTCAACTCCAAGAATAACATCAACTTTTTTATTTAATCAAAAGAAAACAGCTAATCAACTATTTAGATTATATAAATGATAATGTGAATGACAAAATCAAAATATCAGTTTTGTCTTTGACGTTTACTGTATTTTATCTATTTTCTAGTAAGAAAAGCAATTTGAACTTGAATACATAAAAGGTTGGTGACTATTCTCCCAGGCGCATAGACTTTGAATGAATAAGACAACACCGTTTTACTAACTTACCAGACAAGTAACAAATGAACAGTTGAACATTTCCACATCATAACTGAAGTGTTAGTGACTGATATCTCTTGATTTTGTTGAGTTTTAGATTCATATTTTAGTTTATTATTATCATTCTAGATTGTATTTAGGTCTTTATATTGCATTTGCATACATTATTGCATTTGACAGGGCTTAAAGTGCACACTTGAGAAGTTTGGGGCAAAATCAATGGTTATTCCTGTGAATTTGGAAGTTTGGGGTCAAGTATAATGTTAACAAGAGTTGAGGGACCAAGGCTGCAAATAAGGAAGATTCGTGTGGGCTAAGTTGCACGATTGGAACTTTGGGGCTGATACGGAAGGACGTTTCGCACGTTAGAAAGTTTTGGGGTCAAAACGTAGTTATCCAAAAATAGAAGGACCTGTCTTGCAAAAAGTGTAAAACCCACCATTGGAGCTCACGAGCTTTCTCCTGCGACTGAATCCGTTGATTCCGACGGCAAGCCTTCGCGAGCACGGCCATCACGACGGTGTGGAGCTCGAAGAAGAGGATAAAAGGCGAGGAAGAGAAGCCGGGACCGTCGCTCTCATGGTGGACTGTCGCAGATCGAGCTAGGCCACGGTGGAGCCTTTGCGGACACGGACGGAGCTGAGTACGGCGATATAGAAGGCAGCATGGACAGGATTGGAGCTTTGATTGTGGTGGTCTCCAAGCTTGGGTGTACAGCGGTTTGATGGAGCGGGTAAGAGACACCGCTTGCGACACAGTGATGGTTGCGGCCAAGTGCTCGAGTTTGTGACTGGTCCAGAGCGGTCTAGTGTTGCGACATGGCTCAACCGCAGAGAACGTAGCGAGCTCGGAGCGGTTTGATGCAGCGGGCTAATGAAACCGCTCGGGAAACAACGATGTTTGACGCGGCCGAGTGGAGCGGCCAAGCGAGCCCGCGGCCAGGAGAAGACAAGACTCAGTTTTTAACGTTGACCGGTTTATTCCGGTTTGACCCGGTTTAATTCAATCAAACCAGCTCGAGTTTTACCATGCTATAAATAGTTTTAGACCCCAAAAACCCTAAAAGATCTCATTTTCTCTCTAAGACTTTCTTTAATATTGTAAAAGCTTGAATCTTTTGATCATTTTTAAGGAAATACTTCATCTATATTTGTGTTTCTCTTGCTCATTAACATGAGTAGCCTTGAATCTCACATAGATTTAAGGTTTCTCATGGAGTTTATTGAGTAGACACTTTCTGATCTATGGGTTAAGTAGATTAGGGTGATTAGGTGGATATTTAGGATGATTCTTGCTTGATTAGCATTGTTCTATGACTTATTAGGTGATCTTAATGCTAGATTAAGGTTGGGAAATCTAATCTAGATCATAAGTTGTTTCACGCCCGAAAGGTGTTCGATGAAATGCTTGAGCAACCTAGTATTGTTCTTTACATACTTGGCCAACGGGAGTTGATGTTCGAGATGTTTAGTGGTTAGTAGACTTGTGATTCATGCATGTTTGATTGTGTTAGGCCAACGGGAGTTGATGTCTAATTCATGATTAGCATAGGGATTATTGTCACGGGAGTGGATTAGTCTATTTGAATGAGTTCTAGACCTATAGAATTGTTGATTGCTTTGTTTGAGCATCCTAAATTGAATCTTGATCACCCGATATCGATTATCTTGCCCATGGATCTATCCTTAGTTATTGATTGAAAGTTTGATTCTTGCACTTGTTTCTTGTTAGGATTTGAAATCACTTTGTTTATAATTCTAGGAGTTTAGCTAGTTACAAATCACTCATCTTCCCTTATTTGCTTAGATTAGGAAAATTTGTGTATTCTTAGTGTTATAGATCATTAGTTCCCTGTGGTTCGACAATCTTAAATACTACATTGATTTGCTCTGAGGACTAAAAACCCTTATCAGTGACCAAATGAAAGATTGTAAAAAATTATTGGACGATCAGAGTGAAGAAAGGAAGGACCTTTAGATATGAAGTCGATAAACGTTTTCTTATTGCATTTTCGCTTACTGTTTACAATGACTAGAGTCTCATATTTATACTGAAATCTAACCTTAGTTGCTTTCCATTGACGGTAACAGGTGTCAAGATCACACAGCACAATCCGAATCTTGTACTGCAAATCCATTAGCCAGCTTGACGTTGAACGTTGCTTTTGCTTTTTTCGTACAAGCACCACCAGCTCTGTTCTTATCCTCTGTTTTTTATGCCATTGGAGAGTAACGACAAGGAGGCATAGTGGGCTGAGAACTTGGCGTGGACTCTTCTCTTCTTGGCCCATATTCGAAGATGTCTCGAGCCCAACACACTTGACGACATCGTTTTGGTCGTGTCTGTTAAAAGCCCCTCTCAAACTCGGTGTTGGTTGCTCTGTAACACCGAGTTTAAATCAAAGAGACTGAAAAGCATAAACTGATAAAGATTTGGTGAAGATGTCTGCAATCTGTTGAGCCGCTGGTATGTGCTTAACCACAAGACTCTTGAGCGCTACTTTCTCGCGGACATAGTGATGTTCTAACTCAAAGTGTTTGGTCCTTGCATGGAAGGTAGGATTCACATCAGGTCGAACTGCAGAGAGGTTATCACAGTACAACTCAGGTGTTTGTGGCATAGGAACTCCTAGCTCACGCATTAAAGAACTGATCCAAGTGATTTCGGAAGCAGCTTCAGACAATGTGCGGTATTCAGCCTCTGTGGAACTCTTGGACACTGTTGGTTGCTTTCGAGCTGACCATGAGATGAGATTAGGACCCAAGTATGTACACAAACCTCCAGTAGACCTACGTGTTTCCCGACATCCAGCCCAATCACTGTCGCTGTATACACGAAGGATGAAATCAGCTTGTTTATGAAAGGTAATCCCCATAGATGTCGTACCTTTTACATATCTGAGGATGCGTTTGAGAAGCTGAAAATCAGCAACTGATGGGGGATGCATCTTCTAACAAACAAAGTTAACCGCAAACTGCAAGTCCAGACGGGTTAACATTAGATATTGGAGTTTCCCATCTAGACTTCTGAAGAACTTAGGATTCGAGAACTGTGGTTAGTCATCTGGAGTTCTATTAAGCTGACTTGGCAAGGGAGTTGGCATTGGGGAGAAATGTTCCATCGCAGCCACTGTCAACAAATCTTCAGAATACTGCTTTTGAGATAAGAACATGCCTTCCTCTGTATACTGCACCTGTAGCCCAAGAAAATATTTCATTTTGCCAAGATCTTTCATTCGAATTTTTTTGTGCAGGTCTTGAAGAAGCAAGGTCATGGCGGAACTGTTGTTTCCTGTCAAGACCATGTCATCCACATACAAGAGAAGAATGATGACGTCTTTTCCTTTGATGTATATGAACAAAGATGGATCCTTATAGCTGCAGACAAACCCAAATTCCAATAGGTATGTACTGAACTTATCATACCAAGCTCTAGGACTTTGTTTTAAACAATAGAGTGCCTTGTGAAGAAGTCACACATGGTCCGGTTTTGCTTTGTCCACAAAGCCCACCGGTTGTTTCATAAAGACAGTTTCTGTAAGATCTCTGTGAAGAAATGCATTCTTCACGTCCAGTTGGCAAAGATCCCAGCTCATTACTGTTGCTAGATGAAGTATAAGTCGAACTGTGGCTGTCCGAACCACAGGGCTATAGGTTTCTAAATAGTCTATACCCTCTTCTTGTTTGTTGCCTTGAGCTACTATCCGACCTTTGAGCGTGTCCAACGTTCCATCCGCGTTGAGTTTTGTCTTGAAGACCCATTTGCTTCCCAAGACATGCATATCAGGAGTATATGGAACCACAATCAACGTTTTGGTCTCGTGACAGTTGTTGAATTCTTCTGTCATTGCTCCTTTCCAACCATCATCTTTAAGAGCTTATGTCACTGTTCTTGGTTCAGGGTACTGGATTTTGTGAGTGAGTAGAGCATATCTTTGGTTTGGTTTGCGAATACCACGCTGAGACTTTGTTGTCATTGGATGAGCTCTCTGAGATTCAGCCTGAGAGCTCTCAGTCGGAGGTTCCAAGTCAGCAGCCTCTTCTTGTATGACAACATGAGGCGGCACGACTGTTTCTGCATGCAGTGTAGAAGGTTGAGGAATCGGAATTGGAATAGGAAGAAAACCTGACTGCTCCTCCGATGTTGAGGAAGCAGACGGAGCAGGAGTTTTCAATTAGCCTTGTAACCAAGCTTCCATGAGGACTGTGGTGGCTTGAGGCAATAAATGAGAGTATTTCTTATGATATGGAAAGTCCAACTCGTTAAACACCACATGCCTAGAGATATAAACACGTCCAGTAGGCGGATACAAACATCGATAGACTTTGTATTTATCTGAATACCCAAGGAAGACACACTGATGCGACCTTGGATCAAACTTATTAGCTGCATATGGGCATAACAGAGGGTAACAAGTCGTACCAAAGGCTTGTAGGGAAGAGTAGACATGTCGTTTCTGAAACAACTTCTCAAACGGGCTGATCATACCGGGTGTAGCCGATGTAGGAAGCAAGTTGATCACAAAATTGGCTGTGAAGAATGCTTCTAACCAGAACTTCTGAGGAACTTTGCTCTCAAACATCATTGATAAGCCCAGCTCTACTATATGCCTATGCTTTCGTTCTGCCAAGCCGTTTTGTTGTGGTGTATGAGAACATGATATTCTTTGCTGAATGCCACACTTTTGCAGCTGAGTTAAGAACTGAGAACTTGCGAATTCACCACCCCCATCACATTGGAAATATATTATCTTGGTTCCCGACAGATTTTCAACTAATCTTTGGAATGTGCAAAAGATTGAAAAGAACTCAGACTTCAATTTCATTTGAAACAGCCAACAAAATTTGGACCAGTGGTCAACAAAAATTACATAATATCAGAAGCCCTGACCAGAGATAACAAGAGCTGGACCTCAAAGATCACAGTGGATCATTTCAAGAGGTTTGGTTGCTACAAAAGAGGAATTTAAAAACGGCAGCTTGGTACTCTTGCCTAGGGGACAAAACTCGCAAGCTTCCTTCTTATTACAGTTGATAGAAATAACTTTGGAGGCTGCAAGAGACTGCATAACCTCTTTATTAGCGTGACAAAGTCTCCTATGCCAAACTGCATCACTGGTGGATTGTTGTCTAGAGGAGAACAAAACTTGAGCCTTCGCATTTTGCAGCACGTACAGACCCTCACTGTTGTTTCTTCCCAAGACTAGAGGTTTCCTGGTTCTCTTGTCCTTAATGACAACCCCATCACAGTCAAACTCAAAAGAGCAAGGGTAATCACGAGTAATCCGAGATACAGAGAGAAGTGATTTTGATATTTCAGGACATACTAATACATCAAGAAGAGGAAGGGGACCTGATGTAGAAGCAATAGATGCTGATCCGATGTGAGTGATAGGGAGAAACTCGCCATTTCCTACCATGACAAAATCATTTCCATTGTAGGGTTGAGGATTCTGAATGTGTCTCGGAGAGCTTGTGACATGAGCACTGGCCCCAGTGTATGGATACGACTCTAAACCAGCACTGTCTGTCACATCGGTGATGCGCATCGCGGTCAAGGCATTGTGGAGATCCTCATATTGATATGCATTATTGAACCTATGCCAACATTTGAGAGCATGATGACCTGGTTTGCCACAGATCTGACACACCACTTTAGAGGTTCTTTCAGACGACGTGTCAGAGCTGGAGGAAGAGATTTGTTGGTGAAAACCTCGACCCCTGGTGGAGAATGAACCACGTCCTCTGCTGGAGCGGCCTCTACCTCTAGAACTGTAGTAGCCTCCAGGGAAGCCTGAAAGACAAGATGGGGAGACGCAGAAGGAGCAACTGAAAAAGACTGAAGACGACCATCGTATTCGATCAGCTTAGGGACTATACTCTCAAAGGTAGTTGTCAGGTTTGTTTCCATAGCATTCTCAATGGTTGTTTCATCGGTTCATACTCTCGTCCCAGACCATTGAGAGATGTGAAAATCTTCATATTTTCTTCAACTGGGCTACCCATTGACGTTAGCTGATCGCATAGTAACTTGATCTGCTGTAGATATTCAACCATGGTCTTATCTTTCTTAGACAAAGTCTGAAGCTGACGACGAAGCTCAAAGAGACGAGATGGGGTAACACGAGTGAAGTGCTGAGGTAGAGTTACCCAAACATATCGAGCGGTAACACAGTTTACAACAACCCCCAGAAGGTCTTTAGAGAAGGAACCCAGAACCCACGAATTGACAACCTGATCTACATGACACCAAATCGGATAGTCAGGGTTTTGGTGTTTGGTGGAGGAGTTGTTGATACCCAAAACGTTGATAGTAGTCGGCGGGGGAGCAACTCTGCCATCTACGAGACCGAGCAGCTTCTGTCCGGAGAGGAACGTCTCAAACTAGGATTTCCATAGGAGATAATTCTTCTCGTTAAGTTTGACAGTAACACAGTTTGTGATATTTAGAGATGGAACAGAAAGGAGACCCACAAAAGTAGATTCCATGGGCTCTGATACCATGAAGAAACGAAGGACCTTTAGATATGAAGTCGATAAACGTTTTCTTATTGCATTTTCGCTTACTGTTTACAATGACTAGAGTCTCATATTTATACTGAAATCTAACCTTAGTTGCTTTCCATTGACGGTAACAGGTGTCAAGATCACACAGCACAATCCGGATCTAGTACTACAAATCCGTTAGCTAGCTTGACGTTGAACGTTGCTTTTGCCTTTTTGGTGCGAGCACCACCAGCTTTGTTCTTATCCTCTGTTTTTGCTGCCGTTGGAGAGTGACGAGAAGGAGGCATAGTGGGCTGAGAATTTTGTGTGGACTCTTCTTCTTCTTGGCCCATATTCGAAGATGTATCGAGCCCAACACACTTGACGACATCGTTTGGTCTTGTCTGTTAATAAAGAGAGGAGTTTTTTACCGCATTAAAAAATGTGTCAACGTATCTTATGTTCTTATTTGAAATAATTCTCCCCAATGACGGGAGCTGGTTAGTTCCAACAAGGGCCAATTTTCATAAAATTTTATATGCTGATCCAGTTAGTTAGCACACTTATGTAACTCGGGTTTGAAATGCTTTCCGATTAATATCAAAAATAATCAGATTGCCCATTATCGGACTATATGTAAAATGCATTGGCCGAAGCCCAAGCTTAGACTTCCCACGTAGTTGTGGTTTTGTTTCAGCAGAGATTCATGCCCCATGAGAGTGTATTAGCACATTCTCAAACCCTACCACTTGACCACAGCTCTGCAGGCATTTTCATTTTTGTTCCCTATATGATTATACTAAAGCTATGTGTCGCTTGTAAATTTTCCAGAGCGGGTTCTCTATTTTGAGTATTTCAAATTGGTGGGTGACGCTTAATTATTTTCATATATGGATATAGAACAACTGACAATCATTTGTATAGACAACCTCAACCAAACAGAACATGCTGGACCTTTAGCGAGGACTAACATCGGTGATTGTTGCTTCATCCAAAGAACAAGCAAAAGACATGCTGGTTGATTCACCCGGTTCCAACCTCTGGGCTAGTGGCTTTGATCCTGGTCCATTCCTAAACAGAAATCCAGGTGGTAAAGGCACATCCAGAGTAATTGAGCTGGTTGTGAGCATTTGGTGAATCCTGGACATTGTTGGACGTTTTGCAGAATTTTCTTGAACACATAACAGTCCAATATGAATATGTCTAATGATTTCATCTCTTTTACTATCTTCTCTGATAACGGGATCTATGAGCTCATGCAATGCTTTGTTCTCCCAAAGTCTCCATACCTATAGAAGCTTGTTAATATGTATTCAGAACTATCATTACAATTTTATAGAATCAAACAAAGTTTGTGGGTAACAAGTTTATAGCTCACATATGTGACTAAGTTGTTAACAAAACCATCCATATGGTAGAAGCTGCTATTCTTTTTTCCACTAATGATCTCAAGAATCAATATTCCAAAGCTATAGACATCTGATTTAATCGAGAACTGACCATGTGTCACATATTCTGGTGGCATGTAACCACTGCAAAAATACAAGTTAATTATCAGCAATAGGGTTTTTGATTGAACTTCATCAGGTTCAAAATATTATACTCACAAGGTTCCAACCACTCTTGCTGTATTGGCTACAGTTTGGTCTATACCGAAGATCCTTGCCATTCCAAAATCAGCAATTTTTGGGTTCATATCCGCATCTAAGAGAATATTACTCGCTTTGAGGTCACGGTGTATGATTTTGAGCCGTGAATCTTGATGAAGATATAAAACTCCTCGTGTAATCCCTCCAATGATGTTGCGTCGCATAGTCCAATCCAACTGAGTTCTCTTCTTAGGGTCTATATATTCATGCATAATCACAATTAGCAATGTACAAGAAGAAGGAACAAAATTAAGAGTTTAATTAAGTTGAAAACAACTAACCAAACAGGAAATAATCAAGACTTTTATTAGGAACAAACTCATAGACGAGTAACTTCTCTTCTCCTTGTAGCGAAAACCCGAGAAGTCTAACAAGATTTCTATGTTGAAGCTTTGCAACAACAACTACCTCATTCTTAAACTCTACTTCACCTTGTCGTGATTTTTTAGACAGTCTCTTTACCGCAACTTCAGTTCCATTCATGAGCATGCCCTTGAAAATAGTCACAATAAAGCATCATCATTTCATTGTTTTCCACGAAAGAAGAAATAGAAGTGGACAAATAGGGGATAAGTACCTTGTAAACTTCACCAAATCCACCTTGACCAAGCTTGTTACTCACAGAGAAGTTGCTGGTCGCAGCTTCTATTGTCTTTAAATCAAATTGAACAGATTCCGCTTTTTCAAGACCAATATTAAGCTCGTCAAAAATGCCTCTTAGACATGCTATTGTTCAAGACCAGTTAAGGATTTACATAATGAAAAAACTCACTTGGAAGTTCCATTTCTTGCTTTCTCTTTCTCTTGAAAATAGCAACGACTATAGCTACCAATATTATGAAAAAGAAAATAACAATGACTATCGCACTGATAATTCCTCCTGATAAACTTGTATCTGCATAAAGGCACCAATTCATCAAAAACATAGTTACACAAAACCAAATCAAGAATAAAGGTACCAATTCATCAAAAACATAGTTACACAAAACCAAATCAAGAATTTCTCTGAAAATGTTACAATAAGGGACTTGCCTTTCTTGGGCTTGGTGGTGACTACAAAAGGTGTCTTTGAAGGTGGCGGTGAAGGCAGTGGTAGCGATGACGGGGTTGGCATTCTAATATGATCAAAAGCACCAGAAAATGTATACAATTCCCACCGTAAAAAGCAACTTGGCCGCACCACAATGCCGCCGCTCTTCCCATGGTGCAATGTTTTATAGTAATCAACGCTTTTCTCTAGGCAAAGTTTGCAATCCTCTGAAGAAACATATGGAGTGCATTGCATCAACACCGATATGTTCCGGTAATCAGGCACCGGAGCTATATCATTTGCATAGTATTTACTACTAGACAATGATAAAGAAGAAGAAGTAGACGCTTGTGTCATCGTTTGAAACATTAACTCATCCCATACTCTATCAAACTCCTTCAGGTTTTCTTTTTCTATCTCCGCGGAATTAAAAAGAACGTTAGCCGGCTCCAAGATGAGGACCCTGGAGAAGGGTTTGCGAGAGTAGTGAACAAGGCAAAGAAACTCTTCGCCTAACCATGAGAAAGCGTCTGTCTGGTACGGACAGGACTTTAGTAAACTATCTGAGGTGTCCTGGATACATTGAGAGCAAGCTTCTGGTCCAGCACCTGGAGAGCACATCCCCACGGCATAGACTATGTCGGGGTCTAGGCCGGTCCAACCATAGAAGTAGCCGTTGTGCTCCGTGACGTTAGAAGCCAGAGTAAAGTTGATGACACGGCGGTTCGTGTCATATGGGCTATCCAGTTTGAATTTTCCAGCAGTTTCGTCACATGTTTGTGCAGAAACAGATATAGCACTAAAGATTATGATTAAGAAGCATAGGATTGATACAATGCTCTTCTTTGCCATATTTTTTTATTATCTTTAGATTATGCAGATCATTGTGTGTCTCTATGTTCAAATGTGTGGATATAATAAATTTGAGTCTGAATTGTATACTTGAACGACTTTGCATGCTAGCTAATAATACTAGTTTGAATTTTAGTGGGAGACTTGACCTTAAAGTCACCCTTGATGTTAGAGGGTGTTTTCCGTTTTGTTATAATCAGTGATTTAATTCAATCAGTGACTCTATGACGCTAGTTTTTCCACAACACACGGATCTTTCTACGAAAATCGGTTTTATCTTATTCACATGGACAGCTTTTTCCAACAGCCATGATCATACCAAGAAATAGCATCTAACTCGTCTTAGACAATTTTTTGCTTCTTTTAGTTGGTTCAGTCAATGTTGCGTGCGTGTTTATGGGGTTCTTATGGTTCTCATTAACAACTCAGACGTTTGAGTTTTCTACTTGAATGGACATGAACATTAATAAGAAACTGGCAACTTTGAATTTTTGTGGTAGACTTGGACCTCGAGTTCAACTTTATCATTAGAGTTCTGGACCAACACTTGTGATCAATGTTTGAGTGAGGTTGCTTTAATAGATGTTTCTTCAGGCTGCAGATGACCATTATAAACTTTATATATTGTTGGGATTCGTCAAAGATTTCATCAGGATACACTGATGAAAATTAAATAAGATCGAACAAGTTAAACCAATACAAAAAAAATTGTATTAGTAAAATGAAATATTACTTTCATGGTTTTATAGAAGTCGATAGTATTTTTGAAATATTCCTAATAGATTTTGTGGAAATGGATGAAAAACTATAATCCAACTACGTTAATGTAATAGACCCTCCATATATAAGAAGAGTTCATGTGTTTCTGATTTTCCACACCAAACTATAAGGTATTCAGAGATAGATGCTTAATACTTCATCTATTTCATTTTAGTTTTTGTTTTAAATTTGTGCACAAAGATTAAAATAACATTTAATTTTATATATTTTAAATAAAAACACAATTACCTATAAATCTAACCACTTTTCAACCAATAAAACATAGAATAACATATAAAGTTAATAAATTTTAAAATAAAAATATAAAAGGATATTTATTTTGAAAAAAAAAATTATTTTACAATGATAACTAAATTAAAACGGATCCAGTATTTGTTATAAGCATTTTACCAGATTCCAGAAAGTAGTTATTCTAAATGAACTTTGGGTAAACAAATTGCTTATGTGTCTTTTTTATTTTCCATGTTCTTCTTTTGAATCTCTGTTTTGCAAACTTATATTCTCTAACCTACTTTGGTGAGTGTCTCAGCGAGATTGTGCATTTAATTCTTGTTTTAGATCAAATTATATTTGTTATTGAACACTAAAAGGTGACATGCGTTTGTTGAAACAAACGTAAACCAAACATAACATGTTTAGTATTTAACGAGGAATAACATCAGTGATTGTAGCTTCATCTACAGAACAAGTAAAAGACTTGCTGTTTGATTGACCCGGCTCCAATCCCTGGGCTAGTGGAGTTAATCTTGGTTCGTTACTGCAAAAGAATCCAGGTGGCAGAGGGACAGGCAATGCAATTGAGCTGGTTGTAAGCATTTGGTGAATGGTAGACATTGTTGGACGATCTGCAGGATTTTCTTGAACACACAACAGCCCAATATGAATATATCTAATGACCTCATCGCTTTTACAGTCTCTGATGCCAGGATCTACGAGTTCATGCAATGATTTATTCTCCCAAAGTCTCCAGGCCTGTAGAAGTTATTGTAATTCAGACTATGATCACTTTTTAGAAGAATTAGACAAAATTTGGGAATTGATTAGTTCGTAATTGCTAACATATGTGACTAAGTTGTTAACTAGACCCTCCATCTGGTAGAAGCTGCTATTCTTTTTGCCACTAATGATCTCCAAAATCAATACTCCAAAGCTATAGACATCTGATTTAATCGAGAACTGCCCATTTGCCACATACTCGGGTGGCATATAACCACTGCAAAATGCACAAGTTAATAAGTAACAAAAGGGTTCATCAAACTTCATTAGGTCCAAGAAAGTATATACTCACAAGGTTCCGACGACCTTTGATGTATTGGCTACAGTTTGGTTGCTTCCAAAGATCCTTGCCATTCCAAAATCAGCGATTTTGGGATTCATATCAGCATCTAAGAGAATGTTACTCGCTTTGAGATCACGGTGTATGATCTTGAGCCGTGAATCTTGGTGAAGATAAAGAATCCCTCGAGTTATTCCTCCAATGATGTTGCGTCTAACTGCCCAGTCCAACTCAGTTCTCTTCTTAGGTTCTGCATATTTATCCATAATCAAAATTAGCTAGGTTCAAGGAAGAGAAACAACAACAAAACTGAGTAAAAAAACAGACCGAAAAGGAAATAGTTGAGGCTTTTGTTAGGAACAAACTCATAGACGAGTAACTTTTCTTCTCCTTGTAGTGAGAACCCGAGAAGTCTAACAAGATTCCTGTGCTGAAGTTTTGCAACAACAATAACCTCATTTTTGAACTCTACTTCACCTTGTCCTGATGTTTTAGACAATCTCTTTACCGCAACTTCAGTACCATTCATGAGAATACCCTTGAAAAAATAATTACAAATTAAGTATATATCACTTCACCACGTCTCCACAAAAGAAGTAAGGTAGGTGGACAAAGATCGTCTATATGTTACTTACCTTGTAAACCTCACCAAATCCTCCTTCACCAAGCTTATTACGCTCAGAAAATTTGTTTGTAGCAGCTTCGATTGTGCTTAAATCAAACTGGATCGATTCAGCTTCATTTAAGACAAAAATAAAGTTTGTGAAATGTTCCAAGAACACAAAATCAAGTTCTTAGAAAAGTAAAAACTCACTTGGAAGTTCAATTTCTTGCTTTTGCTTTCTCTTCTTGAAAATAACAACACCTAGAGTTATCAATATTGTGGCAACAAGAACAGCAACGACAATCGCCGCAACAACTCTTCCAGAGATTCTTGTATCTGCACAAAATACAATTGACCAAGAACATAACTACACAAAAATAAAAATAAAAAGTTGCTTTATCCCAAGAAAAATGAAACTTGCCTTTCTTGGAAACATGAGAGGGTACTATGAGAGACGGGTCTTTGGAAACAGGAGATTGAGAGGGCGGAGATGAAGGCTGTAAGAATATAAGATCTGAAGCACCAGAGAAAGGATACAACTCCCACCGGAAAAAGCAACTTGGTCGCGATATAACTCCACCTGGCCTCCTACGGCAACACCTCTGATACTCTATAACGTTTGTCCGTAAGCAAACGTCACAATCCTTAGAAGAAATGTCTGGTGTGCATTGCATCAACGCAGATATGTTTCTGAAGTCCGGTAATTGAACCACATCGTCTTCGTCTGCATAGTACTTAGACCTATTGTTCCCGGCAGATGAGGAAGAGGAGATGTTAGAGATCATACCAAACATTAACTTTGTCCACACTCTATCAAAGTAAGTCTGATTAATGTTGATATCTGCGGTACTGTAGATCGCTCTACGTGGCTCCATGACGAGTGATCCGGAGAAGGAGCGGTTAGTATAGCGAACAAGGCAAAGGGTTTTGTCACCTGACCATGAGAAAGCGTCTACCTGGTTTAGACAGTTCTGTAGTAACCAATCAGATGCTGTCTGAATACATTGAGAGCAAACATTAAGTTCAGTTCCTGGAGCGCACATCCCCATGGCGTAGACTCGGTCTGGATCAAGCCCGATCGAACTGTTGAAGTAGCCGTCGTGAGACGTGACGTTAGAAGCGAGGGTGGAGAGGATGAGACGACGGTTGTTGTCATAAGGACTGTTGGGTATGAATATTTCAGTAGTGTTTTCACAAACTTGTGAAGAAACAGAAATGGTATTGAAGCTTATGATGATGAAGAGGAGGAAGAAACAGAGGACTGTCTCATAGCTCTTCTTAGCCATATATTTGTTTTTTTCCTTTTTTGATAATGTGTGAATGGTTGTAAGTGTACTTGAATACCCATATGCAGATTAATAAGAAAGCGTTTACTTTGAAATATTTTTTGGAAGACTTGAGAATCGACAAGTCTTTGGCCTTTTGGATTTAGGCGTGTGCAACAGTAGGCATGCCAATTCGTCAATCACTAGCATCATTTTCCACGGGGACTAACTCGTACTTGAATGCATTTAGCTCTGATGAGAAAATAGCTTCGTATCATATATTCAAAGAACTTAACATCGTATCAAGAAAAATAGTCATTAAGCAAAATTTATTAATTAATAACATTATGCATTTATGATTGAGAAGAAATATGTGTACTAGTTTATTTATAGAAAAATTTATTGTCAAGGAAATCTCAGTTTTTTAGAAGTTCTATGTATTTAGACAATAAAATTCATAACATAGATGTTCCACAAAATTCATTATCATAAGGGAAAAAATTCCAAAATTATAGAAATTACAAGGAAACCACAAGTCTAGATTGGTCATTAGACAAAATGTCAGTCAATATTGATTTGAAAGGCAGGGAAGAATGGATACAATAGGTCCACAAGTAGAGCTTTTTTGCGGGTCAGTCTCAGTTAGCCGTGTGGTTCGAGTTATTTTTCTTGAATCAAAATTTTGCCGCATAATTCGCAAAAAAAAAAATCGTAGATTCACATTCATTTCGCTAATTTATGGGTTATCATCGGGATCTACAGATAATATTATTTTCAATAAAATAATAATTTAATTATAAATTAATAATTTTGTATTAAAATAAGAGTAAATCTTTCAAATAGACATTTTTAAGTTTTTGCCACCAAAATAGTTTTTAAGAAAAAAAATGATCGAAATAGACAGCTTTATTTTAAAAATTAAATATTTTTTTTTTAAATTTTTAAACTTCACCTCCAAAACTCCACCCTATAACTGTAAACCCTAAGTCAAGATTAATTAACCCAATGAGTATAAATTTATATTTATACCTTTTAATAAAAACTTTTTTGCTCTTTGTAATCTATTTTTGTGACAAAAATCTTTTTTAAATCTATAATAAGATATTTCTCTTAAAATAATATAATATATATATAATTAAAATTATATTATTATTTTTACAAAATATATTTTTTACAATTTTTTTGTGGAGGGTATTCGTTATTTAAATTCAGCCAATCTACATCCGTTCCACTTAAAACCGACTCGACCCGCACCTGCATTTGGTCGATTTGCACTCGCCTCCTAACGGATCAAACGGAAAGGGACCTACCGATAAACACTTAGATTCCTTGCTCTATCCACGTGGTTGGCATGTAACGGAGACCTATTAATATAGGAGTTGGCATGTAACGGAGACCTATTAATATAGGAGTTGGCATTCTCCTGAAGAATACATGTTTTCTCCCAGTTAGACAAAAAAAAAAGAGAATTGTCAAAATACCACTTTTCTTGTACCACTTTTCAAAAATACATTAATCACTTGTACCTTTATTTTTAAAAGGAAAAAACACACTTATAACCCCTGAGTTAATTAATCTAAGACTTAAGGTTTAGAGTTAAAGGGTGGAGGAGGATGAGGGTAGGGTTTAGGAATATAAAATTTAGGATTTAATTAATTTTAAAAAAATTTGCCTCTTAAAAAAATGGTATTTATGAAAATATCTTTTTAAAGAAGGTAAAGTGAAAAATGGTACAAAAAAAGTGGTATTTTTGAAAATTCCAAAAAAAAAAAAAATTCGACTATTTTCCATCAATCAGCTTTTTGCTAAAACAATCAGTTAGTATAAAGATACAACTCTTGGCTAAGGTATAGGGGGCACAGATGAGACACTTCTTGTATTGGTTTGTACTTCTTTGGATTTGATCTGATCTGAAGAAAAATAAAGGTGGTTATGGCACATGCCCATTCAAGTTATATCACGAAAATAGTATTTGAGAGCTCAAATTATTGCTAAAAGTAACAAAATCTGAAACAGCATTTTAACATAACAACAAAACTTTTGTTCACCCCTTATGGTGGACCTTTATATTTGCATCACCTCTAATAATCAATCAAGGTGCCATATAGATTAATGAATAACAAATATTAAATATTTATTAAAAAATTAAATAACTAAAAAAATTTAATATTTTTGGAAAATCAAAATCAAATCCTATACCTAAATCCAAACCGTAGACCCTAAACCATAAACCCAAATCCTACATCTTAATTCTGAATCCTAGACCCTAAATCTTATACCCTAAACCCAAACCCTAACCCTATACCTTAAACCCAAACCCTAAACCTAAATTCTGGACCTTAAAACTCAAACTCTAGATCTTAAATTCAAATCTTAGATCCTAAACCCAAACTGTAAATCCTAAACTCAAATCTTATACCCTAAATATTTGGGTTAATGTAGATGATTTTTCTTTAGAGTTTAAGCTTAAGATTTAGGGTTTAGATTTAGAGTCTAGGATTGAATTTAAGATTTAGGTTTTAGAATTTGAGTTTACGGCTTGGATTTGGATTCAAGGTCTAAGGTTTGGGTTTAGGATTTAGGGTTTGGGTTTAAAGTATAGGGTTTGGGTGAAGGTCTAGAGTTGGGTTTAGGGTCTAGGGTTTGAGTTTAAAATTTAGGATTTGGGTTTAGGGTTTACGATTTGGATTGAGGTCTAGAGTTTAATTTTAATTTTCTAAAAAATGTTGATTTTTTAGCCATTTTGATTTTTTAAAAAATATTTCATAATTTTTATTTATTCATCTATGTGGCATTTTAATTGATTGTTAGATGTAAGGTGAATATTTAAAAGTTCATCCTAGGAGGTAAACCTAAGTTTTGTTTTTCCATTTGTTTTGGGATAGTTTAAATTCCGTTTCCGATCCAAAACCTAATTAAGAATAAAATCAGTAGGATACTCTTTAATGGAATACTCCTTCTGTTTCTAAATAAGTGTTATTTTACCATTGTTTCGAAAAAAATGTCATTTTACATTTCCAACGCAATTTTTTACATATAATCCTTTTTTATCCTTTTAAGTAGCCAATAGATGTTTTTAAAAATTATTTTATTTAAATAAATATACATTAAATAAGGACATACTAATTTTTTTATTCATTTTTTAATGTATGAAATATGTTTAAGTGACACTTATATTGAAATGGAGTGAGTATATCCTACTGTATTGCAACTTGTTCTACAAATTCATTTAGAATATAGTGAATTGTGTTATTTAGGAAGGCCTTAAACTGAGGCCCATATGCTGAGGCCCATAAGTTATGAAACCCTGGCTTGAGGATAAATTATGCAAGTAGCTCTCCCACATCGGAAGCGTAAGACTGCGACATTCATCTTTGCCGTAGCATAAAAGAAGTAGATGGTCGAACATTGAAAGATACTTACCTGGACGGGGTCAACTCGTGATCATGAAGACGAGTGGCCTAAGCTAGTGACTTCCATTGCACAATGCGGAAGGGTGCTTAGCTTAAGGTCTCCCCAAGTGGGAGAGCCTGCGTCATTATTTGTGGCAGTGGAGGCCTGCGTTCGCGCGGCCTCTCCCAAGTCTCCAGTTCAACACTTTTTTGGTTAGATCTCTGATGAGTCTGAGGTTGATATAGTCTGTTAGTTCATGTGGCTAACTGCTAAACTCGTTGGATTCTCGTGCATTTAATCAAAAGTCATGTGATAGTCTGTTCAGCTACGTTGGAAGATTCTTAAAATATGAATGGAAATTTTTGACTTAGTTCGTAGATATAAACAAATTTTTGGTCACCCACAAAGATGTGGTTTTGGGGGTCGAAAGGAGCATCTGGGTTCTCGTCTAGTTCTACTGCAGAAGAAGTCACACATGGTGTTGACGGAACTGGCCTCACTGCTATTGTCACTGGTTTTCATTCTATCATTACTTTCCTAAGCTTTCACCACTTGGGTTTTGTCTTAATATGTTGCGTTTCCTCTGTAATATCATCTCTTAGATATGACTTTCACCAGTAGGCAAAACGATAAGGCTCTGACTGTTCCTACAAGAGAATAGTGGAGTCGATTCATTAAGTAACAATCGTGTTTTTTTTTTTCTAGTGAGCTTTTCTTGAATTGGATTCTTTCTTTGTCTGGTTACTTTAGTGTCTAACAAAAGTTGGTACCATTTGCCTGACAGGGGAGATAACTTGAGATCTGTAAAGAACATGTGCTTATAAAATCTTATAGTTTGTGTTAATACATCATAATCAAGAACAATGGAATCCTTTTAGGCTTAAACAAGAGCTGGTCAAGTTAACAACAGCAAAATTCGCACATATAAAGTAGAGTCTAGTTTCTACTGAGCTTATTGTTGCTTCTTCCCTTGGTATATTGAGTTCTTACTTGATCATAGTTGGTGTATTAATGGACATGTGCAGCAACGAAGTGTTCTTTATCAGACCATCAGGATACTACACTAGCTAGCAACTAGCTTAATTTGTTACCCTGCATTAAGCTTTATAGACTTGTATGGTTTCTTAAGTTTTCTTTTGTTTTATTTTTCATGTTTTCAGGAGCATCGAGTGGTATAGGAGTAGAGACAGCTCGTGTTCTTGCACTGCGTGGTGTTCACGTGGTTATGGCGGTGAGGAACACTGCCTCTGGTGCTAAAGTTAAGCAAGATATCCTCAATCAAATCCCTGGTGCTAAGCTCGACGTCATGGAGTTAGATCTCAGCTCAATGGAATCTGTAAGGAAATTTGCATCTGAGTACAAATCTACTGGTCTTCCACTAAACATCTTGATGTAAGCACCATAGTTCATGTCTAGCAGTTTGTGATTTAATAGACGGTCGTAATGTTTTGAAAAATCTCTCAATCTTGTTAGCAACAACGCCGGGATAATGGCATGTCCTTACATGCGCTCTAAGGACAACATCGAGCTGCAGTTCGCAACCAACCATCTAGGTGAGTAAGACAATCAAACCAAGATTACTACAGCTTTTTCCTAAGCTTATAGTCTCATCATGTTTCAGGTCATTTTCTGTTGACCAAACTTCTGCTAGATACAATGAAGAACACATCACGCGAAAGCAAACGAGAAGGAAGGACTGTTAATCTATCTATCATTAGAAGCTCATCGATTCTCTTATCCTGAAGGAATCCGCTTTGATAAGATCAACGACATCTCAAGGTACTTCTTGGATCTTGTCTTTTTCTTGAAAAAACGTGACACTCTTGCTTGCTTTGGTTTCTACTGCAGTTACAGACTTACAGTAGTATTCAAGCTTATGCTCAGTCTAAACTCTGTAACGTATTACATGCCAACGAGCTCGCAAGGCAACTGAAGGTAAGTACAACAATAAAATGGATCTATCAAATCAAGAATATATGTTTGCATGGTTGATTCAGTTCTGGTGTGAATAAACAAACAGGAAGATGGAGTCAATATAACAGCAAATTCACTTCATCCAGGAGCCATTATGACAAGTCTTTGGCGCTACTTCAATAGCTATTTGGCTGGTAACTTACTTTTCTCTTACACATGTTATAACCAAGTGTGTGTATATACATACTTTGGATTTGCTTAAGATCCTCTCTGTCACTGGCTTGATGCAGGAGCTGTTAGTGCAGTTGCTAGATATTTTATAAAGACTGTTCCGCAGGTATCCTTCTACTTTCTAAACCTCACACTAATAAAAAATCAGTTACAACTTACAACTATTCTAGGAGAGAACCGGTGCTAGTTAAAGATAGACCGGTCTAGCTTAAGTTTGTGGCTTATTTGGTTTAATATGTCGAATATTCTGATTTTTGTAGGGGGCGGCAACAACTTGCTACTTGGCATTGAATCCTCAGGTTGCAGGAGTTACAGGGCAAGACTTCACAGATTGCAACGTTGCTAAACCATCATCACTTGCCAAAGATTCAGAATTGGCCAAGAAGGTTTGGGATTTTAGCACTAAGGAGAAAGTCATTCTTCAAAGTAGATTGTTTCAGTGAATCTTCGATGATTTTTATGCGTGATTTCTCTTTCAGTCTTTTGACAAAGGAAATAAAATGACATAACAAACCTAAATCATTTCATCTCTGCAAAATGTGGTTTAGTTTTGGTTCTGACCGGTTTAGTTCTTGGCTTTTACCAAAGGACAGACCGATCACTTACTAGATACACTGGAATAGTTTGGTTACCTTGTGAACATACAAAACATCAAAAATCAGAGGCTTGAAGAGAATCTCGACTGCTTCAAAGAAGAGAGGAGATATCTCAGGAATTGGAGTCTCGACCGCACATTTGAGACCAGGTTTACCCACCAGGGAGGTTAAAAACTACAATTTTTTGTGGTCTTTGGTTTGAACAAAAAATTGTTGTGAAATTACCCTAAATCCCACATCAAAAATTTAAACAAATAGTTTGATATATCTGTAAGACCCAACTCTGACTAGTAAAGTTTTTTGTTGTTGTTGAAATGAGCGTATAATATAAAATCAAATATTCTAATAAACGTAAAATAGAAATAAAAATCTGATTACAAACTGACTTATACAAAATATGGTTAGACATGAACTTGAAAAACTCAATATAGGTACATTTATCTGAATCGGTTGGCTCTCAGAAGCTGATACAAAATACTTGTATTGGATTTGGACCACTTCTACATTCAGTGTTTCCCAACAAGACTGGTTACAAATAATGATGCTTGCAATTTCAATCTGGTGCTCTAAACATTGGTCGAAAACAAAATTAGTAGTGAGTGAAACCAGATTTTTTTTTTTTGTAATTATTATTTACTAGATGCATTACTAAAAGACTTGTTTGATCACAAACACACATCAAGCTCATAAACACAAGTGATCGACAACACCAAACCTTCGTTATCTCTAATAAACATCTCACGAGATTCTGGTTAAGAAAACTTTGGAAACATCTCATATGATACATAAATTACATATATACGTATTTCAAAATGTAACTAGCCGTCTTCATCGCCGTTAGACCATGATTGAAGAAGGGAATACATGAGCAATGGCCCGACAAATGGTGTAAACGGTGGTAGTCTACCAAAGGCAACCATTGGCTCTACTGTTTCCCCAGTCTTCTTGATTGTTTCGCTTTCGGTATTGTTCACGTTCCCAAGTTTCTTGGGTATAATAATGGTACTCCCCACTTTACCTGCTTCTCAGAGAGAGAAAAAAAGAATCACTCTGTTTTGTTTTCTTCCTCTGAGATCATATGAAACTGTGGAAAACTTAGATACACGAGAGTTACCGTGTGATCTTGAAACCGGAAAGACTGGTTTGAACTTGTTAAGTGCAGGGAAACGCCGCATGGCATGAGATATGGATCTATGTGAGAGTCTCAATTCTCAACACTTCCTGTTGTAAGAGCTTCTTCTTCAGCGATAGAAGTGTTGATTCGTTAGGATAATTTTAGTGGGTTGAGGAAGGAAGGTTTGAGAAGGTCCGCGATTCAGGGTTTCGTTTTACACAATTCTAGAAAATAACCAAATACTTTTTTATTATTGCCAATTTTTTTTTGTAACAACTTATTATTGCCAATTTATCCCATAATTTCAAGCAGATCTTAACATGAATCCACGTGGCTTCCATGACTTTCCACTGCCGTTGCTGGTCTGTTTTTTTTTGGACTAAAACCGTTGATTTCCTTGAGTATTTTTACAACGACCGATAACATCTAGTTTTTTTTTGGAGAAAATAACATCCAAATTATTTGTATACAAACGTATCAAATGTTTCGGAAATTAATTAAAATATTGCCAAAGATAAAAAAGAACGTTAAGAATTTTTTTAAAAATAGCGGTTCTAGCATGTTTCTTTAATAAAATTTGAATTTTGTAAATTTATTATACTCGGGTGAATTGATACAATATTAAAATGAAGGAATTAATAATTGTTTTCTAATAGTTGAAATTTTGTGTTCTTTTGATCAAAAGACTAATACAATTTTATTTTACTGCTTCTAATTTAGTATTCTAAAATTTTATTTCTATATGAAAATAAATTTAGTTTTTTTTTTGACATCCTATGAAAATAAATTTAGTTATCTACGTATTTTGAAGTTAAAAACATATATACATTGAAATGAATTTGGGCTTCAAACATTATATTTTCCTTTATTTCAAAAATAAAAGACCAAATTAGTTTTGCATTGCCATGTGGAAAAGAAGAAACTCTACTTTCCGATTACTTTTTTTTTGCCATTTTCCAAATATTAAAGAGGAACAAAACTTCAAATCATCATGGAATGTGAAGATATATGTAAACACATATGGAAAATTGTAACATTAAATGCGTTCTTCCAAAAAAACATATTGAAAATGCATATATATAGTCACTGTTTAGGACTAGACACCATTTATTTGACAAGTTGAACAAGTCAACTGCAAATTTAACTGTTAGGAGTTATATATATATATATATTTGTTACCATTTAAGTTAGTTTATTTGCTTAAGAAATAAAATCTATAATCATATTTCCATATGTTACCAAGCATGCATTTATACATTGAGATTTGTTAGTTATTATAATTATTGAGATTTGTTATGATTTAAATGTTTGTGGGTTTAAGAAATTAGAAGTGATGCTATTTGGGGGGGGGGGGGCTTACTGAATTCAAGATTTAAGTGAATTCAATAAAATCCAAAATTTGAGTAAATTTTAAAAAGATCTGTTACAAGTTTTATAGGGTTTTCAAAAAATTTCAGAGATTTTGAAACAAAAATCTTTTAATTTTAAATATTTATTTTAAATACTATTTTTATTTATTATAAATTATTATAGTTTTATATTATTACCATTTTACGAAGTTATAAAATTTATAAAGTTTTAAAAAATTGATTTGCAAATAATTTTTATTTTTATGTTTATTTTATTTCAAACAATTTGATTTTGTTTTTTAAAATGTGAAGGAATTTTTTTTAATTTTTTTTAAATACCATGATATGAAGTGATATTTCAATTCATTGTTTTTACATTATAAAATATCATTTAAACCTTTCCAAATCTCATTTGTTGGATTCAGTTGACAAAATTCATATTTTTCAATAAGCTAAAATTTGGGAGAACTTATACGAATGACTAACTCAATAAGCTTGAATTTCATATAGAATTTAAAAATGTTATATATAATAAGAGGAGATTTGGAAAAATAAAATAAAACCTCTCAAATACTAGATCCAATAAATGTGTGTTAGTGTTTCCTATATTCTTTGAGGTTTAATACTATTTAATTTTAAAATGTTTGTGTGTAAAAAACTAATTAGAAACTGATGCTAGATTTTTTTAGTTCTTATATTCAGCCAGGTTACCATTTGCATTATTTTTATTTTAATAGTATTGATAATCAATGATATTTCTTATATTCACTGAGATTTGTTACCTTTTACAGTGGAACCAATACATGATAATTTACATCGAGTTTTGTTAGTTCTTATATTTAGTGAGATTTGTTACCATTTAAATTTTGTGTGTTTATAAAGGCTAAAAACCATGCTAGTTTTTTTAGCTTTTTATATTAAATGAGATTTGTTATCATTTAAATAGTTTGTATTTTAATAGTATTGATTAGATATATGGTTATCAACCAAATAAATTTAACAATATATATAACGTATTTACGATATCACATATTAACAATATTAAAAGAAAAAACAGAACTTTGTTAAGTCTGTTTGGTATAGTTAGATCCTATACCCTATAATCGAAACTCTAAAACCATATAATTGAAGACCCTAAATCCATAACATCAACATGAAATCTAAAGTATAAAAGACATAAAACACTCACACCCTAAAGTAGATTATACGATATGATTGTTTTGTGGCATAGAAGAACATAATACGAAATGTTCTACATATGTGAAAAATTCTAATAATTATCGTTTTATGTTATATGACATTATTGTTTTATTCTATGTGAATAATGAACATAATTATTGTACAATCTATGAATTTATAGCTATACATTGTAAATGAAAACCGAAATCTATGGAGTTTAAAACATGATCCACAAAATTTGAAATTTATAACCTAGATGTTTGTTTGGTTTGGTCACACCGTAACCAAAATATATATAATTTAACTTATACGATCGTTAGACTAGATTTTAGGTAAATTTGTTGAACTCTTATGGTGTGGTGATATGACTAAAAGTTCATCAATGTTCAGCAAAAACAAATTATGAAAAAATTGGAAAACATTTATGAGAAATCTTTATCATGGTGCCAAAAATACCGTCAGAAATAGATTTTATATGGCAGTTCAAAATGATGCAATCAAACATAAATTTTCATAAGACATGTAAAATTGTTGATTGTAATATTCTCGATTTAATATTTTTCATATACTGTAATAACATAATTAACAAAAAATAATTTAGGGTAAACTCTTTTAATATTAAGATTGTAACAGTATAAAATACATTATATATTATTTTATTTTTTTACCTATAAAAGTTCAATTTTATGTTTTTTCTCTTAATAATATAACTACATTTTTATCCGTACTTTGAAAACGTAAGCAATTTTTTGTTAAAGATTTTGAAAAAATAATTTGTAATTTTTTATTAAAAGGAAATTAATTTTAAAGTTGTTTGATAATGTTAGAGTTTCAAGTAATATTTTCATATTTAATCTAGATATATGGTTAAACCAACAAACTCGACCCATATATAATATATATTTACATATATAATTTGTTGGTGTTACTAACTTTTTAAAATTTATATAATTTTTATATATAAATAAATAAATAATATATATATATATATAAATCAAAATAATATAATTTATCTAATTAATTTGTTTTTATTATTTAAATTATTTTAAAATTAGATATAATTTTTAATGACAAATTATATTTGACAATATTTGCTGATAAATATAATTTTTTTCTGACGAATTCTTAAGCGTTTTTTTGTAACGCTCCTAATTTTTTTATTAATATGATAAATTATATGATTCTACTTTAATAATATATATTAGAATTTTGAGAAAAGAATTTGACATCAATAAACCAAAGACGAATATTCTTTATCTCAACGAAAAGAAACAAATCTAAAAGCATTAAATACTCTCTCGGACAAGACATCCCTTTCTCTTTCATCAAATCTACTTGTTCCCTTCTCTCTCTCTCTTCCAAAAATCTCTCCTTGATCCCCGCAATAACAAAAAAAAAAAACTAAACTCACTCTTGCCTTTGATTCATCACACTCGACTAAATGTCGCCGCCGAAGGAGTTCCAGGCCTCCTTCCGCAGCCGAATCAGCAGCCGCCGCCACCAGATCGTCTCCATGGACCGCAACCACGAGCAACAGCTCCAAGAACTCGACTCTTTCCAGAACCACGTATCCGAGCGTTTCTCCGAGCTCCTCTCTCCATCGCCGCCGTATGATCCGATTCTCTCTATCCCCTGGCTACAGAACCTCCTCCATGTTTTCACGTCCTGCGAAACAGAGTTCAAACATAACCTCTTAACCTCGTTTCAGATCTCGAAAACGCCGTCGTTACAGAGGGTTTTGTCGGAAATGCTAGATCGGATCTTGAAGTCTCTTGATATCTGTAACGCCGTAGTTAACGGCATTGAATCCGTTAAGCAGAGCCGACGTTTGGCGGAGATAGCCGTCACGGCGCTTAAACAACGGCCGTTATGTAGCGGAAGCGTTCGTAGAGCTAAACGCGCGTTAACGAGCCTCCTCGTTAGCTTAAACGCTGATGTGAAAGATAGAAACAGTGGTGGAAGTAGTAGTAGACGGAGGACAACGTCACGGTCGTGGTCGTTTGGACAGCGAAGCAACGTCGGTAAGAATTGGTCTGCAGCCAAGCAGATTCAGGCGATGGTGGCTAACCTTGTGCTCCCACGTGGAGCAGAAGCTTCAGGACCGGCGATGCCGGTTTACATAATGAGTAGTGTTATGGTTCTGGTGATGTGGGTGCTTGTTGCGGCGGTTCCTTGCCAGACAAGCAGCCTTCTCGCGGCGCCTTTGCAGCTTCCTAAACATCAGAGATGGGCTAGCGCTGCTGTGAATGTTCAGGAGAAGGTTGGTGATGAGGTGAAACGGAAGGAGAAGCGTGGTGGGTTGATGGAGGAGATGCAGAGGATGGAGAGTGTTGGGTTGGCTTTGATGGAGTTCACGGAGAGGTTTAGGTTTCCGGGAGAGGAAGAAGTTGGGGAGATGGTTGATGAGATGGATGAGATTTGTAAGAGAATGGAAGTGGGGTTGGAGGATTTGCAGATACAAGTGAAAGCAGTGTTCCACAGGTTGGTGAGAATCAGGCTTGAGATTGTTTCTGTGCTTGATCTAAATCTGTAAATTTTCAATAGCAACATTTTTTATCTTTTTTTCTAGATAACATTAACCTTGTTGATGTGTAGAATGTACAATTTGTTACACATGCACACCATGTTTGGTTTCTGGTATATGCAAAACTCAATTGACTTGAGATAATAGGTTCATGGTGCTTTACTGAATCTATTCTTCTGTGGTTTTCTTGTCTCTTTGCCTGACTTCTGTGGTCCTGTTCTGCTTCCATTAGTGTCTGATTGAAAGTAATTGTTTCTCTTGAAATCAAAGGTTGTATTCACATCACTGTACAATACGTTTCTATAATCATGGGATCTCCCATATATCTCTGTAACAAAGTTAAACAACTTAAGAAATATTCCTAGAATATCTTCAGTATCTATCACCCTCCCGCAGGTGTGTATTGTTGATGTGTGCTCTTCTGTCGTTTGAATTTGTTGTGTACTTTGCCACCGTCTTGTTTAGCTCTTGTTTCTGATGAAGCTTCTTGTTATTTTTTTTTCCTTGCCTGTAATGAGGAAGCAGTGATTTGAGGGGATATGAGTTCGTTATTTCGGATATAATGGTACTTAAGGATCTTACTCTCTTGATGGGTGGATAGGTGTAGTCTGTGAATCGTTTGTCTTGTCTGTCTTTCGCTTTCCCCCGAGCGTTTCTGCAACCATTTCTTTCAATTTATGCAACTTCAGATCTTCAAGGCAGAAACCTCTAAAACTCATGTGCTTGTCTGGTGTGGATGATTAGACTGCACACTATTAATCATCGGTTTTTGAGGAAGGAGAAGAACTGAAAATAGCTAGTAAACTAAAGTTAAGTACACTATTCTCATCATTACCTTTGATTTTAAATAATGTCTTGATACAGATGACCTGGGGAGAATTTCATAAAAGAGGTTCTGCAGTAGACTCTGCAAGTCCTGGTGACTAAAACTTCTAAACCCCAAAACAGCCTGGAGATGCACGAAAACACATAAGAAACGCAAGTTTACATACTTACAGCAACAACATGTTCCTGTACCAAAGAGGGTAAAGTCACATACAATAAGCATGAAGTATCTCCCAACGATTAGAGTAAGAGCTGCTACAACAAAATCAGGTGAAGTAAGCAACCTCTAGAACTATGCTCAGAGCATAATGGCCCACGAAGAACAGCCTGTCCAATGGTCTAAAAAAACAAAACAGTGCCCTATGCTAAAAAGACTGACCCATAGAAGCAAAAAATATACGTCATACTAAGAAATCAATCGACCAGATGTAGTTCTAGAAACAATTCAATTTTTTTCTTGTGCTTAGAAGTTATTACCGTTTTACCATCAATCTGAGTGTAATCACATCAGATAAAACATGTTTCCTAGCAAACAAATATCTATAATGTAGTCCCTATTATGTAGCATTTTTTCAAATGAAATTGGTTTTACCGAACTAAATTTCTAAAATAATGAATTGAGATTACTTGAGTTGTTTAAGCCTAACCCACAAAATATTATGTACAGTGTAAACTACCATTTAAGGATTGATATATGACATTAATAGCTATGTTGAGTAGTATGGGTGCTTATCTGGTCTAAGGTGGGTTAAATGAAATAATATACGTTTTGGATTGTTTTATCCAAAACTGTTCGAGGATACATGTTTTACATGTCATTTTATATGTACATAGAGTGTATCAATTGTAAGTTTGCAACTTGTAAGTCTTGTGTCCCTTTGGAACGCGCTATGAAATTGGAACGATGCATAGAAATTTAGCATAGCCTATGCGCAACAATGATATGCATAAATAGAAAAATGGTCTAAATTTTTCCTTTAGAAAAACCTATGCAACTCTTGACGATTTTACTCAAAACCTTTTAACTATTTCAAGGTTCACGTATTATTTTTTGTATATGCTATTTTCTGTGAAACACCTAATTTATCAACCCAGTTATATTTTCTTCATATACACATGTGATTTATTAGCTTGGTGTACCAAAATTACCTGAAAACCCAAAAATATACCCAAAAATTCAAATAAATATTCAAAATATTAAATATCTGAAAAGACCACAACTTTACCCGAAATCTGACCACATAAACAAAAAAAAATATCTGAATAATCATTTTTTAAAATTAGAAATTGTACTTGAAACCCAAAATTATAACTAAAACCCTAGACTTGAAAATTAAAAATTATTTTGAATATTTATTGGAATATAATATTTGGGTACTTTAAATATCTACTCAGATCTCGAGTAAGACATCCTGAACTCGAAAGAGAGAAATTAAAAGATAAGATTTGTTATAGTTTAATTAAAATATAAATAAAAACATATAACTAGATTGAGCTCTCAATTGAACTTTACACTTGAAAGGTATATTATTAGATAATTAACAAAAAAAAAGTTTGTGTCAAGTACAATGCGGTCCTGTGTGTAATTGTAAAGTCATAATGTGACTTATGATGTAATTTCTCAATTTTATTTACAATCACTAAAGTGGACACAAGTTTGATAAGTAAAAAAGAATCAATCAAATTTGATGAGCCTCCCGTTGCAAAAATATGAATAAGAACATTGTTCGATGAGCTCTTTCCATAATTAACGAAACATTTTGTAGTAAATGCACCTGCAGTGGATATTGTAGTAAAAGTTTTCAGTATAAAAATTCTACTCTTTTAAAGTTTCAGTGTAAGATGACTATAAGTATTTTGCAATTTGCTTTTAAAAATCAAAAACTTGTTGCATTGCAATAAGTTGAGCATCGGCTTATGCTTCAATTAATTGGTTGTTTCTCCAGCTCACGTTTGGTGGTTTTGACATTTTAAACTAAGTTGTCAAGAGTCCATGTTCGTTTCAGCAACATTGTCTAATAATTAAAAAAGAAAAAGTCAATAATCTTTTTGTTTACTACTATTAGTAATGGAGATTACAATATAATAAATTCAATTAGTTCAGCGATGGCACGAAAACGCGTACGGAGACATATAATATCCACTTCAACGTGATTTAACATAAGTTGAATAACAACAGTTTTATTGGCTTGGTTAACAACTAAATCTAGTCGACCAAAGATGTCACACTTGTTCTCAGCATTCCTTTTGTACTGAATTGTGCGGAACTAACTTGATTATTATATTAGTACTCATTTCGTTCCTGAAAGATAAATCCTCTATAATTTTCACTGAAAATAATTTTTTATAATTAAATTTGTAATTGATTTTATCAGGCAAATCTTTTAAATAGGCATTTTTAAAATTTTATCACAAAAATAAACTTAAAAAAGGACCAAAATAAATTTTTTTATTTTGAAAATTTTAATATTTTTTATTTTCTTTTAGTTTTAAATTTCACCTCTAAAATCCCAACCCATAACTCTAAGGGAAATTGTTAAAATACCACTTTCCTTGTATCAATTTTCACTTTTACCTTAATCACTTTTACCCTTATTTTGTAAGAGAGAAAAACATATTTATAACCCTTGGATTAATTAATCTAAGACTTATGGTTTAGAATTGAGGGGTGGGGGTAGGGTTTAGAAATGTAAAATTTAGGATTTTAATTAATTTTTTTTAAAAATTGCCTTTTAAATAAATGATATTTATGAAAATGTCTCTTTAATGAAGGTAAACATAAAAAGTTGTATAAGGAAAGTGATATTTTGAAAATTCTCCTAACTCTAAATCCTAAATCTATATTAGTTAATCCAAAAAGTATAAATGTATATTTACACCTTTTAATAAAATCTCTTTTAATTATTTTTCTCTTTAAGTGTTATTTTGAAGATAAAAACTTTTTTAGGTCTATTTTGATCATTATTTTTTTATTATATACACTTTCTAATAATAATAATCAGCCAATAGCATTCAAATACTCCAATTTACTATTTAAAAACTATAAAACTATCTTTATGAAACAAGAAAGAAAAACTAAAAATTCATCTTTTGGAAACAGAATGATTATTAATTAAAATCAATTTACTTAAGATATATTTTTTGTAAACAAGTTTTCTATTATTGGTGAATTCTTTTTTTTTGGTCAGTTTTCATTTAGTACACAACACCGGGCTTTAATTTGCTAAATAAATGCATTTATTGATTTCAGTTTTCTTTTTGTTTTGTTATTTTAAAGGTTTTCAGTTTTCTTTTTGTTTTTGGACAGATCTCATAAATGTCATTAAAATTATCACAAAACAGCATAAAAATTAAAATTCATGAAAATAACATCTGTTAAAGATAAGTAGCAAAAATAATAAATTAACCTTATCAATATGTATAATATAAAAAATATTTTATAAATGAAATAAATATATATAAAATATACACATATATATATACACATATATATATATATATATATATATATATATTTAATATTCTATATCCTAAAAACTAAACTTGAAACCCAAACCATGAAAACTAAATTATAAACCATAAACCACAGGAATAAATCTGTCTTTGTACTATTTAATAATTGTTTTTTTTTATTTTTACTTTTGTTTGCTATTTTCAGAAGAAAATAGTTAAATGTTATCTGGGAATGCTTTTCTTTGTTTATTCAAAATTTGAATAGTGATCATTCAATTGTTAAAAGGATCAAACTGAAATGGTCAATCATTTTTCTCCTGTTTCTTATAGCATTGAACTGGTCAATAATTTATGGTGCAACATATATAGTTATATATTCATCACTATAGACGTAGACGTACACTATATGTTCATTAGTGCAAGTGGAACCCTACGATGTCACGAATATTGTCGTAAGTAGCTTGTCGAAATTAAATTCAGTTTTTTTTTAAATTCGGCGATCATATAATAAAGTGGTACCATATTTTAGTAAATAGTTGTTTATAACGACTATATAATATATTCTTCAGTTATCACATTGGTATACATTATTGTTGGTACACACAAATCAGATATCATACACTAAAAATATATCGGTTGTCACAGAACACATACATAGATCGAAATTGCTATTTTTATTATAGAGGCTAGACCAATATACAACTCACCCACCCAGCCGCATTTTAGTATTTTAATGAATGTGAAAACTAATTTTATAAATTTTAAATCAGTTATTGACGAAGAAATAATATTCAAACAAATGGTCAGACAGTTGGACACATCAACACTTGTTCATCCAATATCTAAACTGAACGTGTTTAGAGGCACTAGCAACGAAAACCGATACATATTTGTTGTAAGGCAAACATTGAGGTAACACAATTTGGACTGGAGAGATTAAGAGAATCTTTCATGCCTTGAAACTCGAAAGTCTACTGTCATTAGTTTTTTACTAGGTAATTACCCTCACTATGCTGCAACACTTTTTCTTTAATTTTTATTATATTTCTATAATCAAAAATATTTTGAAAACAAATAACTATACCAATGTAAATTATAAAATTTTAATTATGATATTTACAATATAAACATATATGCATATTTTTACATTTATGTCGCCGTTTTCGGTTAAAGCTAAAGAATAAATTACCAGAGAATGAATTGATGAAATTTGATGTGATTTATTAGCATAATACATATTATTGTATAGTAATTGCTTATTTTTGACATTAATTTTTGTTAGATTTTGGTATCTTTTAAAAAGGTAACGTTTCAAAAACATATTCTAAAGGAATTTTTTTTTTTAATATAGCTGAAATCACTCTCTAATTTTATTTTTAAGTAACAGAAAGGAGAGAAGAGCTCAACAGTTTTTGACATTGATTTATTCAACTATTTCCATTTTGTTTGATTTGTTTTTAAGAATTCAAATGTGCATATATTTTTCTTAACAAAGTGAATGAAAATTCCTGTCTTTTTTTTTGTATTGGATGTTGTTCAAAATCCCTTTGTAAATGACATTCTTAATAATTGACCTTGGTTCTCTGCTTGTTTCATCACTAAAAATGTGCAGTCCATTTCTTAGATGAGTCAAGCATAATATTTAACCATCATCTTATCTTATTCTATATTTTTCGTATGGGTACAATACACACACATCTTTCATAAAACCACACATGTCACACCATTTAAAGAGATTGTTTACTACGAAATCTGTCACTACCCAGCCCAAGCTTATAATACAACCCATGATTTTTTTTACCATCGCCAACGTTACAAGTTTTGGTGCAGACCTTTTTTTTTTTCTTTTTTGAACCAACTGGAACTATATATGAGAGTTAATTCTGGTTTCTCCATAACTTTCATGACACCAATCACTATGTGATGAATCTCATTTCTCAACCTTTTGGTTGTAGCAATGGAGATCGAAGAAAAGAGAATGTTCTATCATTTTATGTTTATTGCAGAGATTTATAGTCAATAAGTCAAAAGCTTTGGTATATTTCTTGACAAAGCTCCCAAGCATAAAACATATGTAAGAAGAAAAAGTTACATGATAGACCTCAAAATGTTAAAAACTCGAAAGAACAATAAAGTTTTCTTCTACATATCGTCTTCTTGGTCAATGATAAGGCAGTCGATTAATTCTGCAATCAACAAGAGGAACAAAGAAAGCCATGAAAGTATGTTCGGATAAAAAGAGTATTTTCGCTAAGTTTCTGGAGATTGTTCTTGTTGATGATCACTGGATACTGGACTTCGACTAATCTCTTGTACAAGATTTTATCCAGTGATGCTCATTTCTTCTTTTCCAGCTTCATATGTGAATCAAGCAAAAATAAATTTCAGTATAATGGTCATGGTTTGGAGGACCCTGTTTTCTAATGGCAGGTTCGTACTTTCATCCTCACAATTGTCCCAAAACTTGTGCATATTTTCCAAGCTGCTACTTCGCTTCAAAGAAGAGATTCAAGGCTGTTCTGAGATATCTGATAGGACCTGATCTTTACCACTATTGTGTCATGATATCAGTCCTATTTAGAGTCTATTATATGTCTTTGGAATATGTTTTAGAATATTTTCAGGTTCAAATACGTTATGGAGAACATTCGTGATTTGGAGCTTTTAGAGATACATAACTGTACAAATGCGTCAGATGTTTAGCTATGGATGAAGACCTTCCCACGGCGAGATTGAGGTCATATTTTTACACAAGATATATATATGAGTTAATTTTAAATGCCACCGGTTTGAGATTCATCGGACGGTAAGATCTAAAGTTATGCCCAATTTACTGAAGAGTGGTGTGTCTGCCTTGCGAGAGGAAGATGTCAAGAAGATGAATGAGTGTCGATCGACATACAAGGCTTGGTGCCGATCGACGGTGATCACAGAAGACAAACCCAACTTGTTTTATGGCTGACTTAAGCCCAAAAGCCACCAAAATTTACCAGAATACCACTGGACGAGTTTAAACCTAATTTATACAGTTTTCTAAGCCATTGTTGACGACTAAACTTTATTTTATTGATTTTCTTAGTTATGGAGAGAAGATCAATTCTCCTTCAGAGATTGATTGGAACTCCTTGGTTTTGTATTGATTCTTATATCTATTGCTTATTCAAACTATGATTTGTGTTATTGCTTCCATGTCTGAGTAGTCATCTTGTTAGGTTTAGGGATTTCATGTTCTTAATGTCAAACTGATAGTCATAGGATTGCTAGGTTATATATAGATCTCTACACCAGGGTAGCTTGTAAAACTAGGATCTAGAGTAGTGGAATAGCACGAGAGTGTGACTTATTACTTGAACCTAGAATCATAGGACAATTGAGAGGCACGAGAGTGTAATTAATTAACGGAACCCGAGCCCTATGTAGATTAGATATCTAGGCGCATACGGGAGTTGGTCTAAGATCTAGTTGAACATTATCGATATGTGTGTCAATGCTTGTTTGAGGTAGCATCGATCGGTACCCAAACATTGGTATTGATCGACGCTCGATCTTTGTTTGCATGCGAGAGATGGAATATAGAACTTAGGCATCTGATTTGTAATTGCATGCGAGAGTTGGATTACTTGCTTATTGAATTCAAATTCTAGAATTTGATCTATAAAACCCTTAACATCCTTGATTTGTGTTTTGAATCCATTTATTGATAAATTCCTAGACCTAGCTATTTCATCTTATTCTTATCAAACCAATCACTGCTTACTTGTTTACTATTACTTCTTTAATAAACTGTTTGCCTAACTTAATTTAAACATTTATAGTCTATTATGTGCTCATACTCCTTGTGGATTTGTTCCCTAAACACTATAATTTGACCTCTCTTGACAAGAGTAGTTTGTAGGTTTAATTTGATAGAGTTTTCATTCAAATACATAAAAACCTCCAGTCAAATTTGGCGCCGTTGCCAGGGAACGAGGATCGTCATTAGACTTGATTAATAAGTTTAGTCTAGGTTTTATTTTCTGTTTTAGTTACTTACATAAAAAGTTTCTTGTCTTTCAGATGAATGCAGAGCAGTACTAGGAGCAACAAGGAAAAAAATTACTTTTCTCAAACCCAACAGCTATTGAACGCACCATCCGCAGAGAGAAATGTCTAGCATCGATCGTCAACAACACGTATCCATCGATCGACACCACTCTTGGAAGAATACCGATCAACACTTCTACTCTACCATCGATCGACAGTAAGCGGCGAGCAGAGATGGTTGCGGCACTTATTCTGACTAGGGATGGGAATAGAGACATGCATGAACCTGAAGATCATCTATGTAATGCAGCAGGTAAGAAATTCGATGCACATGGGGCTGTAATCCCTGAGCATTGATCGATAGCAGAGTTGATCAGGCCTACAAAATTCTATATTAACAGGTCTGCGATTCAACCTTGAGAAATACAGGGGGTCAACGGCCAGATGAGACCTGAATACTTTACTCATGTGAGCGAGCTCCCCTTTCATGGCTTTCCCCATGAAGATCCCATGAACCACATTGAAACACTAGAGGATTTTGTGTAGGTACATTACCGATGACCCCACTATTCCAATTTAGAGGAACTTTCACACATCCTTAGAAGCGAGGGGTAGGTACATTACCGATGACCCCATTATTCGCCTACAACTTTGCCCAAAAAGCAAAAGAAAAAGAAAAAGAAAAGAAGAAAAGAAAAGAAGAAAAGAAAAGAAAAAAAAGAGGAACATCGAAAATGAGATGGGAAGATGGATTGTATCATAATCTTTGTATCCCCTTTTTATTATTTGAAGAGTATTTGTGACACCCGTTACCCAGATGTGAAGCTCTGATACCAAATTGTGAGAGCCGCATCTCACGTAATAATATAATAATAATATTATCGTCCGAAATTCTAATATAATAATTATAAATAAAATTCAAACATCATCAATCCAAATTATACATAAAATTCGAATAAAAGTCGATAATATGATAAAAAGTAAGTCTGAGATAAAGCGTGGAAACAATCCCAAAAGCACCAGCCCATTGTGATCAATCCTGATCGTCAGTATCACCTGAAAGGGGAAAAAGGAGGGGTGAGCAACAGGGGAGTCGCTCAGTGAGGTATGGGATGCTAGTCACGCAAACCTCTCACTAGATAAAATAGAACTCCCACTATGGAAGTTTAGATCTAACATGAACACACACGATGCCTAAGGCATCACACAAAACAAACAATGCGATGATAGCACACGGCTAGTCCATACACCCCGAATTTCCTCATAAGGATATACATACTCTGCGTCGATAGTACAGAATTACGTCTCTGTACCCCCGCAATCATACTCTGCGTCGATATGCAAACGTCTCTGCACCCCGCAATCTCAAACATCTGCGTAGATAGTACATAATTACGTCTATGTACCCCCGCAATCAACTCTGCATCGATAGGTCAGACGTCTCCGGCCCCCGCAATCTCGCACATAGTCCTTATATTCATAACTACTTTTACATATATATATCAACACTTAACCTCAAACAATTCAATCAATGGTTGAATCCTCTAGACCCTTAATTTCCAATTTACAATCAATATCCTAACTATCAAACAAGACTCGACTCAAGCAGACGGATCACGTTTCGAAACTAGACTACGATAGGAAGAATTCTATTTTTAGTATAGTTTACGGAATAGACCCTCACCTTAGCAATGTGGGAAAGTGGTAGTTGTGGACTCCTGGGGCTCAAATAGACTCTAAATCTGAAATCAGATCGAAAAATCGAGTCAGAACGCCTTTCGAACGGGTTAAAACGGGTAAACGGTAGTCTGGTCAAAAAGTCAAATCGCAGGTCAAAGTCAACACCGGTCAACGCGCCGGTCAACGGCGGCGCGTGTGGTTCACGCGCGGCGGCGAGTGAGATCCGGCGGCGGCGAGTGTGATTCACGCGCACCGGCGAGTGGGCTCCGGCGCCGGCGCGTGAGATCCACGCGCCTGCCGGCGAAACTTCCGACGGCGAGTGTGGGCCACCCCGGTGTCTGATCGGGGCGATTCTGGTGTCTACGGACTCGTCTCGACGAGAGGAACGCGATGGTGGTCTCGGATTTACGAGATTCGTCACGGTTAGAAAGTTATGGTCGATTTACTAAAACGGCCGAAAATGAACTTAGAAAGCAAGCGGTTTCCGGTGGTTACCTAGGAGAGTGCTTGGTGGTGCTGGCTTGGCTTGGACACGGCGTGTGGTGGCTCCGGCGATGTTTTCCGGCGACTTCCTCTCTCTCCTCTTCTCTTCTCTTCTTTCTTCTTTTCTCCCCTCTTCTCTTCTCTTCTCTTGCTTTCTTGCAGAAAATTATTTGGGGTGAGGGGAGTGGGTTTTTAATGAGTAGGTTTAGTGGGGAAGGTGGGGTTTTGGGTATAATTATGTTTTGTTAGTGGGATTGATGGTGGAGGGATGTTACAATTCTCCCCCACTAACAAGGAATTCGTCCCCGAATTCGGCTCCTGAACCGGATGCCCAATGTCGTCCTGAAAAAGCTCTGGGTAATCCATCCTCAACTCAGTCTCAGACTCCCAAGTATCCTCTGAGATCCCATCTCTCTCCCAACGGACTCTGATCAAACTAGTCATCATTCCCTGAACTGCTTGGACTTGCCAATCCAAAATCTCAACTGGTCGAACCTGTGCCGAAAGATCTCTACCAATGTCGCTCGGCGGCTGCTACAAAATAAGCTCTGGCTCTCTCACAACCTTCCTCAATACGGACACATGGAACACGTCATGAAAGTTCGACAACTCTGCTGATAGTCGTAACTTATAGGCCACTGCTCCAATCCGCTCCACAATCGGGTACGGTCCCATGTACCTAGGCTTCAGCTTCTTTAGTTTCCGTGTTTTAGATCCTCCCTGAAATGTCCTCATTTTCAGGTACACTAGATCACCCACCTGAAACTCCAAATCTTTTCGACGTTTATCGGCATAACTCTTCTGACGGTCGTGGGCTTCCTTTAGCCGAATCTTGAGCATCTCAACCTGCTCCACTGTCTCTTGAACCATCTCAACCGACTTCCTCGCTCTCTCTCTCTCTCCTCTTCTCTTCTCTTCTTTCTTCTTTTCTCCCCTCTTCTCTTCTCTTCTCTTGCTTTCTTGCAGAAAATTATTTGGGGTGAGGGGAGTGGGTTTTTAATGAGTAGGTTTAGTGGGGAAGGTGAGGTTTTGGGTATAATTATGTTTTGTTAGTGGGATTGATGGTGGAGGGATGTTACAAGTAATGATAGAATACCCAAAAGAAGGTGCATGCTTCAGGTTTCATATAGCAGGTGAGGGAAGGTATGAGCTTGAGCTTATCGTATGCAAAATCGGCTTTATCTTTCAGATACATCTGCCTTCTATGAAAGAACTCTTTGCTAGTTCTCTTCAACATGGTGGGAATCGCTGCCTAGAAGATAAAAATTTGACACGTTAGCTATAAAATTGACAATAACTGGAATAGTTGGTAACATTTTTTTTTATCTTATATGGTTACAGTAAGTGTCCGAATCAGAAAGTCTCGTACCTGGATAACCGTTGGTGGTTTAGAATTTACATCAAGGAAGTGTTTTATACCAGCTAAAACCTGTCCATATCAAACATAGTACGTGAATAGTGAATAAATGATACATATCATTCATATGCTTAAAGAGTGATGGAGAAAAATAGAGAGGACATTTTTGGATTTTAAGACACCATCTGGATCGTGGAGCGCGATCCAGCCAGTTCGCCATCCAGGGACAGACCATCCCTTCGATATGGACCCGAGTGTAACCACCGGTACAATGGACGAGAATTTGCCCATGGGAACAAAGGGATTACTCCCAAACACGGACCAACGAAAAACTTCGTCAGAAACAACCATTATCCCGAGTTCTCGAGCCAACTCAGCGAGCTAAGGATTCATTAATATACACCGAGTCAGAGGATTATAACATAAGGCAATGCGAATACTTGTATAGCTAATTAGAGAGTGTACCTGCTTGAGATGAGCTTCAGAGTAGGTGTTCCCGTTGGGATTGTGCGGGTTGATTATAAATATTGCAAATGTGTTCTTGTCGACCTGGTTTCGGACGCTCTTAAAGTCAATCTCATAGTTCTTCTCGCGAAGAAATTCGTAATGGCGGAACTCAAGCTTCTTGAAGATGGAACGGACTAAGTTACTTGGGTAGCCTGGCTTGGGAAGCAAGATGTTGGCATCTGGTTTAGCCAAGACATCGACGGCAAGCTGTATGGCTTGTTTGCATCCAACGGTCATAAACACGTCATGAGATGACAGTTCCTTCGGAAGGTCTTCGCTTAGGTAATTTGCTACGGCCCTGAGAAAAGCAAAAAAAAAAGAAGAAAAAATTATGGTCCTAAAAAGAACTATAATTCTATGTATGTATGTATGTATGTATGTATGTATCACCTTCTAGCAGCCGGAAGGCCAGTGCTGGGAGCATAGGCGTTTCCAGTGCCATTTAGGACGGCTTTAACAACAGCCTTTTCAGCGGTGTGGCAAGTCTCGGCAGTTTCACCTCGAGGAGGCAAAATAGGCTTTCCATGATGATTGCACAGGGCAAAGAGTTTAGAGGTGTAAGTGGTTAGTGAGGCCTTTGAGGCGGCCTTGGCTTCATCGTTGCCACTGAACTGCCAATCATCGCATTCTTCCTCTGACTGCCAATCATAGTATTTGTTGTTCGCCATTTTCTTTTCCTTTTATAGTATTTTTTTGTTTTTGGATGATTACTCTCGTTACTACTAGTGGGTTTATATAGTACAAGTTTTGACACTTTTTCTTATTAAAGTTGATACTTCGCGTAGTTAGATAAGAAAAGAAAGGAACTAAATGCATCTCCAGTCCCTATCTGTTAAAACGTTTCCTTTTTTGGACAACATGTAAAACGTTTCCTCTAATCACGGTAAGTACAAAATGTAAAATTGTCAATGGAAAATAAGTAAATTTTTATACAATATTTTATCACACAATGAAAAATCAGATGCACCCAAAGGGTGTGAAATCACCGAAGACATGTAAATGAGTTTTTATCCAAAAAGTGTAAATGGATCATCATTGAAGAGGTGTAATACATGTTATAACCAAAGAGATGCAAATGAACCATCATCCAAAGGATACGATGAAAAGCTACAAAATTAAAAATACATATATTATTTAATAAATTGATAATTTCTTAAGACTAATTAAAAATTTTGTAACTAAAAAACACATCTTTTAAAACTAATTGAGATTAGTATATATAATACCAAACAATAGATTTTCTTTTTATCCGTAGTTCTTACCATCGGTGACGGCCTCTACACTTTACATTAGGCTTATGATTTAAACGCAAGACTTAAGAACTATCCTAATGATTTGAGACGTGTGTCACGAGAAACAACGGGATCTCTTTTGTTTCTTCGCGTTTCTTGCTTTCGTTTATTCTCTGAAAATCTTGAGCATGGGTTGGAATAACCTGTCGCCATACTAACTTTCTTTTGTAAATCATACAGATTCTTTTTTTTTGTAAAATAACTGTCTTCACGTTTAACTATGTAAATCAGATCACGTAATGTAACACCGTAAAATAGGACAAAACCATTGAAATGTCACTTAGCTAGAGTTGTACGTAGACCAAAATTCATTGAAATATCACTGGAAAATCGGCCAATTTTTATATCAACAAATGCCAACGGTTCCGATCAATACATAAACACATCACATGTGCAAAAACATACATCAACTAGCAGAAAACTAAATTTTTATACATAAACTTTCAAAATTTGATTTTAACATATATTTACCTAATTTATGTTAGTCAAACTACAGAATATAAATTTTCGCTAACCTGGTGACATGAAATCGGTCAGTTATTACATCAACAGGGGACAAGAGTCCCTATCAATACATAAACACTCGACATGTACGGAAACATACATCAACTAATACCAAATTTAAATTCAATACATGAATTTTCAAAATCTGGTTCTAACATACATTGACATAATTTCAACTAGTCAAACATTACCGAAGGTAAACTGTTTGTCACTGTTGATTAAGTGAGATTTTTATTATATTATGTGGTAATTAAACCGTATTACGTGGTAATTGACTGAAAAATAAATCATTTAGTTCAAACGGTTTCTTTTTTCGTGTAACACATTAGTTAGCCATTCTCTTTAGCTTTTTACTCTTCGACATTTTTCGGCAAAAAAATATAACACAGAGAAGACAACATAGGACAAAACCGAACAGAGAGAAGGTCTTTCTATTTGTGATTTTTAGACCTTTTTGATATTTTAATTTATAATTTAGATGAAATTTCTTTTTATTATCCATTTTATTATTTTTGTAATATTTTCAAGTAATATGAAGCATTACATATAAGATTTAGAGTTTAGAAATCTTTTATTTTAATTATTAATAGTTTTATTTTCATTATTTTGCAAAGATTTAGATAGATTTGACTAAATTCGGCTAAATTTGATGTTATTTGAGTATTTCCTGTTTTTTTCATATTCTAAATACTCAAACCCGACCTGGATCCAAAAATTACTAGAATTTTACAAGTACTTTAATTACAGATCCGAACCGACTCGGATCCGAAAAAACCGACCCGCACCCGAGAGGAAGTGACCTAGACCCGAGAGGAACCGATCCGCACCCGAACCATACACGATTATTTATTGTAATCGTCGGTGTGTTGGTCACACTCATGTCTAGCGGTGGGCCGTTCGGACAACTATGCAATATCTTAAAAATGGACGAACTGAATTGGGAAAAATAGTTGGTCTATTGTTCTGATTATAGAAAAGTAATGCATTAAAAAGATAATAGAAATTTAATTAATATATTTACATAGTAATCTGGCCTGGCCCTGGGCTAAAGCCCGTAAAGCAGTGGCTAGGGGCGCCAGCTATGATAATTTTAAGGGCAAAAAGTATAGGTAGTTTCGATGGTGTAGTGGTTGGGTATGTATTCTTACTCTTCTGTGCCCGGGTTCGAGGCCCCTTCTATGCAGTTTCTATCTTCTCACTTTTTAATATATATTTTTTGTCGGCTCTGATCAATTTCTTTCTTCTATTGTTATTAAAAATTAATTTTATTTTATCAAAATAAGTCTATCTCTAAATTTATGTAAGTTTTTGATATTATCTACATTCGATTATGTTTCAGGAGCATTTGAATTGACTGTCGATATCGATGATATCAATATAACACGAATTAGCTGAAAATTTTAATTATTCAAAGGTATAAATAGGCTAAAGGCAAAGAGAGTTATCTTTCATGAAAAACATATTTTTTATTGTTTTCTAAGAACAAATTAAATTTTAATAATATTTTAATCATCTGATTATAATTTTATATAATCAAAAAAATTATAGTTAGGGAGCAGCATATTGTAAATGTGCTTTAGGCGCTAGGGATGGCCGGACCGGCACTGATAGTAATAGTAATGTACTTGATATATTTAACCTATCGCCATACTAAATTTCTTTTGTAAATTATACAGATTCTTTTCTCTAAAATAACGAAGTTAAGAGAAAGATTTCTTGGGTGTCATGGAAACTGTCTTTGTCTACCCAAGAAAGAGGGTGGTATGGGATTTTGTGACCTGTTTTCTTTTAAGAGAGCTCTACTTGCAAAACAAGTTTGGCGTCTGGTGAATAATCCAAATTCCTTGTTGAGTAAGTTATATAAAAGAAAATACCAGTGATCAACGACATTCTTACAGTCGTCGAATACAACTCTATCCTCCTATGGGTGGAAATCTATTCAAGTAGGTAAAGAGTTACTTAAAAAGGGTTTGAGTACTCTTATTTCTGATGGTTTGTATACTAATGTGTGGTCAGATAATTGGGTCCCTTCTATGCCTCCAAGGCGTCTTTTGTATCCGTCTACAAAACCTGAGATGAAGGTTTCAGAGTTTATTTATCAAGAGGGTCGTTCTTGGAATATTCATCTACTTCAACAAATGCTTTCACCGGAAGATGTTTTGGATATTCAACGTATAAAGTTGTTTGAGTATGCTGTTCATGATCGTTATTTCTGGCCATTTACAAAGAATATGGAGCATTCGGTTATATCATGTTGTTGGGTTGCTACTCATCATTATCTTGAGGGTGAGGCCATTACTCCACCAGTAGGATCTATTATCTTGAAAGACCTTGTGTGGAAGTTAAACATTATTCAGAAGATCAAGTTGTTTTTGTGGAGAATTTCCTCGGGAGAATTACCAGCGTATGTTCAATTGTGTTCAAGAGGTATTAACCTTGATCCTACATGTCAACAATGTTGTTCAGGAGAGGAGTCTATCAATCATGCATTGTTTGGGTGCCCATATGCTTTTGCTACTTGCCGGTGTTCTAACATTCCTATAACATCTCACTTCTCGGATTATATAGAGGAGAATATGTCAGTAATGTTCTAATTTTTTAAAGATTATGGAGACGGCAGTGATCAAGGAATACTACCTTTCTGGATCTTGTGGTTTGTGTGGAAATCTATAAATGACTTCCTGTTTAATAAAAGGAATGTGCAACCTATTGTTGATGCAAATAGAGCTATTCAAGCAAACGTGGAGTGGTGTCTTAATGTTAAAATGAATGGTTCTTTGAAGGTACGATCAATGAGATCTACACAGTGGGATCCTCCTCCGCTAAGTTGGCTAAAGTGTAACTTTGATTGTAGTTACTCAAGAAACAATGAATTTGTGGGGTTAGGGTGGATAATTCGTGATGAGCAAGGAAAATCCTTGGGATCAATTAACTTCAATGAAGATAGCGATGAACGAAGTACAAAATGCGTTTGTAGGGGAGGCTTGTGTTTTTTTTTTTGTTTGCACAAAGAAAAATGTGCGCAAAGAAAAATCATAATGTAAAACTTACTAAGTTCCCCGATTTATTAAAAAAATGTAAACTTTTGTGTGGACAATATATAATATAACTTTGCAACCGAGAAAAAAAAAAGACGCAAGAAAGAGTTAAGAAATATTTCTTTTTGGTGTGTGCGGGTTAGAAACATTATGGATCATGGTCGTATCCTATTATTTATCGTAATTGTCGGTGTGTTGGTCACATCATGTCGATTCAAGTATGGTATTGCTGTCGCTCCGACCGAACACTGGTTGTTCCACTTTAACCAAACAAAAAGCACGGAGTGAGCCTAATTCTGATCCGTAACTATTTTTCTATTTTAACATGTATCGCCTATTTTGCGTTTGGTTCTACTTTTGTTTCTCTTTATGAATTATATTTTGTTCGCAAGACTTAAGAACTATCCTAATGATTTGAGACGTGAGTCACGAGAAACAAAGGAATCTCTTTTGTTTCTTCGCGTTTCTTGCTTTCGTTTATCTTCTGAAAATCTTGAGCATGGGTTGGAATAACCTGTCGCCATACTAACTTTCTTTTGTAAATCATACAGATTCTTTTTTGTAAAATAACTGTCTTCACGTTTAACTATGTAAATCAGATCACGTAATGTAACACCGTAAAATAGGACAATATCATTGAAATGTCACTTAGAGATGTCCGTAGACCAAAATTAAATAAAAATATTATTGATCACACATTGCAGTATGACAATCTGCTTGTTCTATAGGTTGCTAAACTATAAGTTTCATCATAAAATAATTCATAAAGAGAAACAAAAGTAGAAGCAAAACTTGTTGTTGGATAAGTTTAATCCTTAAGTTGTTGTAGTACTTAAGGTGTCAATCCAAACTCTAGTGATTCTAAGCACTAAGAATACAGATCATTTGGCTTAATCTAAGTGCAATCAAATGAGGTTTGTTGTAGCAGGAAACAATGTGAAATGATCAAGTTTTAATACAAATTAAACAAAGAAGAACCAATGGGTACTTAGGTAATCGATTTCAGGGTGGTAGTTCTAAATCAAGGTGTCTAACTTCAAATAAACATATCTTTCTATAGGCCTAGATCTCATTCAATATAGGTTAATCCACTTTCGATGGTAGAAACCCTTATGCAATTATGAACTAAACATCAACTTCCGTTCGTTTTGTTCACTCAAACATACATTAAGATTTAGTCTACTAGCCATCTAGCAATCTAAACATCAACTTCCGTTCGTTTTGTTTACTAGAGCATTACTAAGTTATTTCAAGCATTATGCAAACACTTTCGATGCCCTACAAACACTTAGGATCTAGATTAAAATGGCCAAAATGAATCTAGCATTAAGAACACTTAGTAAGCATAGAAATTTAAGTACATTACCATTAGAACATCTTAACTCTTTTCTAACCACCCATTAATCTACCTAACCCATTGATCCTAAGGATGACTACTCACTAATCATCTTGTTTACACTTAATCCCATGATGGATAGAAGCATAATCAAGATGATATAATATATGAAAACAAGAATCAGAATGTAGATGAAGAGAATAGCTAAAGAAAACAAGACTTTATAACATAAACTTCAAGAACACTTAAGAACAATTGTTTTCAAACAAGAACTTAAAATAGAATGCAAAACAAGACTTAAAATGAAAGTGATAGACTCTATTAGACAGAAGAAGACTCAGAAGGAGATGGTGTGGTTTGCCATGGGGTTTGGGGTTCTATTTATAGGTGAAGAACAACCCACCCCCCATGTTACAAAGTCAAGATCTAGATCTAAAATAAAACACACTCATTGATGTTTCTTCCACTTTATCCCATTTGCACACACCTTTTGACCCTTTACAAGGCAAATGTAAACTTGGCTCTTCAGAAAAGGTAGAGAAAGTTAGGCCACTTGATCCACCAAACTCGTCCAGCACATGAAAGGTGACACAGGCTGTCCCGATCGATCGATCCATTTTTTTCATATAAATGGATCGATCGATCCATGTCCAAATCGATCGATCTGGATTTCGGATCGATCGATCACTTTACCATTTTGCTCTCGGCTTTCTTGGATCGATCGATCCAGTTTTTCATCAAAAACGGATCGATCGATCGATGCTTATTTTTGCTTCTTTTGTGTTCTAATCACCTCCAAAGCTCCAAATAGCTCATCCAACACCTACAAGATGCAAATGAACATGTAATAGACTCTAAATGCAAATAAATGTAAGATTAATGCATGAATATATATGAAAATACAAAGCTAAAACTATGCAAAATCACAACACATCACCATACTAACTTTCTTTTGTAAATCATACAGATTCTTTTTTGTAAAATAACTGTCTTCACGTTTAACTATGTAAATCAGATCACGTAATGTAACACCGTAAAATAGGACAATATCATTGAAATGTCACTTAGAGATGTCCGTAGACCAAAATTAAATAAAAATATTATTGATCACACATTGCAGTATGACAATCTGCTTGTTCTATAGGTTGCTAAACTATAAGTTTCATCATAAAATAATTCATAAAGAGAAACAAAAGTAGAAGCAAACGAGTTAGGCTCACTCCGTGCTTTTTGTTTGGTTAAAGTGGAACAACCAGTGTTCGGTCGGAGCGACAGCAATACAATACTTTAATCGACATGAGTGTGACCAACACACCGACGATTACGATAAATAATAGGATATGACCATGATCCATAATGTTTCCTAACCCGCACACACCAAAAAGAAATATTTCTTAGGGTTTATTTGCTATCTAACCAAATTTGGAAGTGAAATTAAGTAGATGACATTGATTTTGACATAACGAAGAATCAAACATTTACACTTAAATTGAACTGGTTATACCCTTCCTATTTGCAGTTACCCGGTAAACATGATGTATCACACATAATATATGGTCAGGAGTGACTGAAAATTATCCCATATGAAAGAAGAAAGAAACATCCACGTTACACGTTTATTGAGCACATATGCAATGAGTGTTCTATTCCATATCGCCGAAGTAGTATAGGAGGACTCAAAGCACACCCACAATCCTTAAATACTAAACATTACCCTAACCTCAACTTCTAAATACTAAATCCTAAATCCTAAACCCAAATATGAACTATGATCACATGACTGAATGACAGTAAAACGAATATATAAAATAAATTTTTTAGTAAAGAATGTATTCTATATCACCGAAATAGTATAGGACTTTAAACCCACACACAATTCCTAAATACTAAACTCAACCTCAACTTTTAAATATTATACCCTAAACTCTAAACCCTAAACCATAGTCACTAAACTCTAATCCTAATTATAAACCTAAATATAATCTTAAACTATATTATGTAATATTAGACTATACAATATAGACCATTCATTATGATAATCTACTTTTAAAATGTAAACATAATCATTTTAATGTAAATTTGTGTGAAGCTTGTATTGGTGTTGTTAAGTAAATGCTAAAATATAATTTGTAAATATTTAGTTTTGATCATAAACCAAATTCATATCAATGACACAATAACAAAACATAACTTATGTTTATATATTGTAGAATAGCATTTCTATTTGATGTTCATCAAATGGAATGGAAATAAGCAATATTACATTGCTTAGAAGAAGCGAAGATACTATATATGGCAAGCTTGAGAAGGAGACGAAAGTGGTATTCCTATATTTTTTTGGTATTCCTAAATTTTTCATTACAAATATGAGGACTGTTGAATTTGAAAGGGCTTATTTGCTATCTAGCCATATTTGTAAACTTAATTAAGCATATGACACTGATTTTGACATTATTAATAAACTAACATTTAACTCACTTTTGCTCCGGTTATACCCTCAATAGTAGGAAGTACCCAGTCATTCAGAGATAAAGTAGATACGTTCGACATTTTTTTTCTATGGACAAAAGTGAATCATGAATGTTTACTATCAAATCTGGTAATGAAGCCACGTTTTACACTTATTTACCATAAACATATTTATTATAAATAGAATAGCAAAAAAATAATATAGAATCTACAAGGGCGTGGATGGCTAAGCAGAAGGTCAAATTGAATTTGAAATTCTTGTTTATTTTTAATATAAAAATATTGTTCTATTCTATTTAATAAAATTAGAATAGTACTAACATTGCATTTTTATATATGAAATAGATGATCTGATATTGCAAATTGAGCAAGTTGCTATTCAATTTATACACCCCACCCAAACCTCCTAAATACTAAACCTAACTCAACCCTAAACACTAAAACATCTTAGCACCTAGCCTAACCCAACACTAAACCCTAAATACTAAACTTAACCCAACCCTTAAACACTAAAATCTTAGACAAACCCCTAATCACTAAATCTAAATTCAAATAACTGAACTATAACCCCAAACAGAATCTATACAACATGCTGCCATTATTTCAATGTACACAGCATAGTATGGAACCTATGTAAATAGTATAGAATGAATAGTCTACTCCATTTATATTACATAAGCACATCTGTATATACGAAAATCTCAGTCGTGGTAGATGAAAAAATATCCATGAACTAGATTTCTTAGCTTTGTCCAACATTCTAGTAGTGATTGTTCATAAATAAATGCAATAAAGCGCACATACTATAATACATAAATTACACATATATATTGGCCATTCAATTCCACATTCCAATGTAATTATAGTACACTATTAAAGAATGGTGTGCCATTGTGTAGGTAAACGACACTTCGGTTCATATTACGACGTAATCTACAACTGTCTACTTTAAGTAAGTTGAAAAATGTCTCAACACAGAGAATTTATAAAAAGACATGTACTGCGAAAAAATGATTTCGTCTATGTTAATACTACAAAGACACGGGCGTCTACAAACATTACAGAGCATGTATGGACTCCCATCTACAATACTTTCAGAAAATTTTAAGCATTCAACATCTCCAACTGATCGTCTTTTAACGCAATCTTGACAAGCTCGATCTACTAGATGGCTCAAATCTAGTTTCAAACAAACTATTTGGAAGGGCTAATTCTTCCATTTTGAAACTGCATAATAAAATGAAATAGAAAGGTGTTAGTTGAAATATAGTATAACAAACAAAGAAGGAAAACAGATAAAAAGACATAATAAAAATTTCTAGAAACCAATGGGTAAGAAATCTAAAGGAAGCATACAACTTAAACCATATAATTTCATTTAAAAACATAATCCACAAGAGTGCTCACCGGAAAATATATTTAAATAATTGCATAATGTAACCTACGCGAAGTATACAAAGAGAATCTTAGAATGGCAAGGTGGAACAGAAGCAACAAGAGTAGTTAAGTAATGTCCAAATTGTGATATACGGTTCTGGTGAGGTATATGGTGTATAATAGCATGTTTAGACTCAATATTTTTTTAAGAATAGGCAAAATCAATATCTATTTACATGGACCAGACAATGTATTATAATATTACTATACTATCCATGCTTCTCATAAAGAAAGACAAATAAAAGGTATGAAATGGAAAATACACAAAATAGAATAGGTTTTCCGTGCCAGATAGTATAGTAAACAAGAATAGCACAACAACCAATATATTTCTCATCAAGAAGCGAGGTAAAAAAGAGTTCAAAAGACAATTACAAAAAAACATTATAAACCGAAAGATAGTGTAGAATTGTTTGTGTACATTCTATACCATGTCTAAGCTTTGTCGAGAGCGATATACATATAAACATACCCAAACTAAGTAGCATGATTACTATACTACACATAATTCTCATATAGCAAGACACATAACAAATATAGAATGGAATATACACAAGGTAGAATAGATATTTTCCGAACTTATATAGTATAGTAAAAACTCATAACCCAACAACCAATAGATTTGTCATCTCGATTCGAGGTAAGAAAGAGTGAAAAAAGACAATTACAAAGTTGTATGGGAAACACAATCATTCAAATAAAAGTTAACTCATACTTTTCAAGGGACAGACTACGACATACAACCAAAAATCAAAGTCAAATTTCTAATAGATGTTGAAATCGTGACCATGAAAACAACAACAAAATACAAACGAAGTCAGATTCAGAAAAGTCCCAAACCATAACTTACAATAGGGTAAAGAGTTCTAAAATCAAGGTGTGAAACGCGTCGTCGAACGCTTCGATTCAGAAACTGCGTCGAGTTGATGATCGTCATGACGAACGGTTGACAGAAGAATGTCGTTCAGAAATCAAACGGGGAAGGAGGCGGTGGAAAACGGGATGACCAGGAATTCAAATGGACTATTCACATTCCTTTGGGGGAGAAGGTAAAGTAAATGTCGAGAGGGTGTGGGTAACGAACGGCCACGTTCAACTTGGGAACAATAAAAATAATTATTTTCCATTTATTTTGAGCCGGTTTAGACGATAATTTAAAAGGGCAATATAGCAATTATATATAAAACTGAGGAGATGTATTGGTGAGATAGGGTTTCTGGTGATGGAGTAAATTATAATATGTTTGAAGGTTATAGAGTGCAATTTCCCAATTTGAAAAGCACGCCAGACTGTTCTATTTCATATAATATAGAAATATGTGAACAAAGCAGATTATATCTTAAATAGTATGATAACCCAAAAATATATACACAAATATGTATGTATCTCCTTCCTCGTATTCACCAACCATGATTCTGTAATTTCATATTCATCTTGACTTTGTCGCCTTCTTCGATTTCGTCATCATCTTTGTCTTCGTCAACTGATTCTTCACCTAATTCTTCATTTTCCTCATCTTTGGTAATCAGTTCTTCAAATGGTACAAATCTGGAAAGATGGTGGCAGTAATGTGTTCGTCGTATTAAAAACAGAGATCTGAGAGGGAGAGGAGGAAATAGAGAAGAAGAAGAAAAATAAATTGTTAGGAAAGAATGTATGATTCTCAAATAGACACAAACTATTTTGGAAATATAATAGTTATTAACTTATATATTTTCTCCTAGCAGGTTTTACTAGTTATAGTAAAGGGTAATATGACAATATTACATAAAAGACATGAGAAACAATGAAAAGATAGGGCCTTTAGTTATGGATTGAATTATATATAATATGGCAATATTTTCTCTTTGGCAAAGGGTAATATGGTAATATGGCAATATTTTAGTAAAGTGGAAACAAAAAAAACACAAGCCTCCCCTACAAACGCATTTTGTACTTCATTCATCATTATCTTCATTGAAGTTGATCCCAACGATTTTTCCTTGCTCATCACCCATTATCCACCCAAACCCCACAATATATAATATAGTAAAGGGTAATATGGTAATATGGCAATATTTTCTCTTTCTTGCGTCTTTTTTTTTCTCGGTTGCAAAGTTACACTTGTATATTATATATTGTCCACACAAAAGTCTACATTTTTTAATAAATCAGGTAACTTAGTAAGTTTTACATTATGATTTTTCTTTGTGCAAACAAAAAAAGCACAAGCCTCCCCTACAAACGCATTTTGTACTTCATTCATCATTATCTTCATTGAAGTTGATCCCAACGATTTTTCCTTGCTCATCACCCATTATCCACCCAAACCCCACAAATTCATTGTTTCTTGAGTAACTACAATCAAAGTTACACTTTCGCCAACCTAGCGGAGGAGGATCCCATTGTGTAGATCTCACTGATCGTACCTTCAAAGAACCATTCATTTTAACATTAAGACACCGGATAAGATAAACTACACTATTCAAGGAGTGGAATCAACAGTTCAATTCACTTATCCGTGGCTTCCGCCGAAGTGTCTTAAGTGTGGGAGATGGGGTCACTATGAGACATTCTGCAAAGGCAACAAGATAGAAATCGATTTGGGAAAGAAGGAAATAGAAATATGGGAGAAGGAACAAAAGAATCAAGCTGGAAGTGAAGTTGTAGTAGGTAAACAAAACAGTGAGGAAATAGAGAACAGTAAGATGCATGAGAGGGAAGAAGATTACTCATCGGAAGGGAAGGTAACGAAGAAAGGTAATACGGATGATTGGGAAAAGTTTCAGGCGAGAAAGCAGAAAGAAGCCCGAAGCAAAGAGATTTGAAATATGGGGAAGTGATAATAGCTACTCCTTCAAGATATGCAGTGCTGTGTAACTCATATGAGAATGGAGAAGAGTTAGAAAAAAGGAGAAAGAAGAAGAAGATGAAGTGGGATCTGAGAAAGAGGAGGACTTAGTCCAAAGGAAAATAGAGGAGAGTATTGAAGTGAAAACGAAGGACAAAGGGAAAGGGAAAAGGCAGACATTTCCTAGGATGTCGAAAACAAATCACAGAGTGGTAGTGGGAAGGGGTTCAAAAAACCTCTAATGTCTAGTTTCTTCTGGAACATTAGATAGTTTAATAAAACAACTAAGCATGAAGTGGTAAGAAGATGGATCAGAAGTCAGAATTTTCTTTTTGGATGTCTAATTGAAACAGGAGTAAAGGAGAACAAGGCTGAGAAGATTGTGTCGAGTGTGTTTAAAGACTGGGAGTTTATGTCAAACTATGAGCATAATAAGTTGGGCAGATTATGGTTGGTTTGGAAGTCCGAAGTAAGAATGACTCCGGTGTTTAAGAATGCTCAGTTAATTACCTGTTCAGTAAAGATGGCTGGGGAATCTGAGGAGATATTCTGGTCTTTTGTTTATGCTTTGAATACGGTGGAAGAGAGAAGGAGACTATGGGAGGATATAATTAGTCACCAAGAGGCACCAATATTCAAAGGAAAGAAGTGGGTTATCATGGAAGACTACAATGAGATTATTGAAGATAGAGACCATTCAGATTTTGGTAACAGTTCAAGAAATCCTACGGGTATGAGAGAGTTTCAAGAGGTAGTAAACCGATGCAGTTTAACAGACATGGGTTATCAAGGTCCGCTCTTCACTTGGTGCAACAAAAGGAAGGAGGGTTTGATATGTAAAAAGCTGGATATAGTCTTGGTGAATGAAGAGTGGTTGAATAACTCAAGAGCCTATAGCGTGTTTGAGGCAGTAGGTTGCTCAGATCATCTAAGATGTAGAATTCAGTTGGGGAGGGAGGAACAAAAGAAAAGGAAGCCGTTTAAATTCACAAATGTTATTGCTAAGATGCCAGAGTTCTTACCACTGATTGAGGATCATTGGAGAGGCCAGGAAATGTTGTATCATTCAACATCAGCTATGTTTCGGCTTACTAAATGGTTAAAAGTTCTAAAACAACCATTGAGGTTTTTAAGTAAACAAAAGCTAGGAGATTTACCCCGAAGATCAAAAGAAGCTTATCAAGATCTTTGCGTCAAGCAAAGGGAAACGATGGAATTGCCAAACAGTGAAAATATTCAAAAAGAGATTGATGCTTATAAAAGATGGCAGAGATTGGCTGATTTGGAGGAAGAGTTTTTGAAACAGAGGGCGAAACTACACTGGTTGGAAGTGGGGGATGGGAATAATAGAGTATTCCACAATGCAGTGAAAATCAGGGAGGTTAGAAGCACTATCTATGAGATACAGTGTGCTGATGGTAGCTTAACAAAAACGGAGGAAGGGATTAAAAGAGAAGCTGAAAGCTATTTTGTGGATTTTAAGTCTCATTATCCTCAAGACTATGTGGGTTCAACAGTGGAAGATTTAAAGAAGATCCTGGGATTTCAATGCAGTGAAGTGGAATGTGATAATCTAATCAAGGATGTAACAAAAGAGGAAATCAAAAAGGTGTTATTCAGACTGCCAAACAGCAAGGCTCCGGGGCCTGATGGATACACTACAAATTCTTCAAGGAGTCATGGAGCATAATAGGGAATGATGTTACAGTGGCTGTACAATCTTTCTTTATAAAGGAATTCTTACCTAAAGGTCTTAACTCCACTATCTTAGCTCTGATACCGAAGAAGAAAGAAGCTAGGGAGATGAAGGACTACATGCCAATTTCTTGTTGCAATGTGTTATATAAGCTGATTTCGAAGATTTTGGCTAACAGACTGAAGATGATACTACCGAAGAGTATAGCTTGGAACCAATCTGCATTTATAAAGGAGAGATTACTCATGGAAAATGTTTTATTGGCGACTGAATTGGTTAAGGACTACCATAAAACAGATATCTCTTCGAGGTGTGCAATGATGATAGATATTTCCAAGGCATTTGATTCAGTGCAATGGCCATTCCTTCTCAATGCATTAAAAGCCATGGGTATCCCGGACAGTTTTGTTGGATGGATCTCTACGTGCGTTACTACAGCATCCTTCTCAGTTCAAGTAAATGGGGAGCTTGCAGGCTATTTCCAAAGCAAAAGAGGTCTAATACATGGCTGTTCACTCTCCCCATACCTGTTTGTAGTGTGCATGAATGTTCTTACTAAGATGTTAAATATAGTGGCAGTGGAGGGGAGGTTGGGGTATCACCCGAGATGTAAGAACTTAGGACTAACACACCTATGCTTTGCAGATGATCTAATGGTGTTTGCAGACGGGAATAAGAGATCCATCGAGGAGGTTTTGAAGGTGTTTGATAAATTTGACAAGATGACTGGGTTAAAAATCAGTATGGAGAAGTCTACTTTGTTCTTGGCGGGAGTGAACACACAAAAACATGAAGAGATCATCAACCACTTTCCTTTTGCTTCTTGTAAACTCCCAGTTCGCTACTTAGGCCTCCCTTTATTAACAAAGAACATGACATCCCTGGATTACTTGCCACTAATAGAGAAAGTCAAAAAGAGAATAGGTTCTTTGACTGGTAGATATCTATCTTTTGCGGGAAGATTTCAATTTATTAAATCTGTCATCACTAGTCTAGCAAACTTTTGGATGACTGCATTTAGGCTTCCGAGTGGCTGTTTGATGGAGATTGAAAGGTTGTGTTCAGCTTTCCTGTGTTCAGCTCCAGACTTGAATAATAGAAAGGTGAAGGTTGCTTGGACAGTTATTTGTAGAACAAAGCAGGAGGGATGTTTGGGTATAAGGCATTTGAAGGAGGTAAACTCAGTCAGCTGCTTGAAACTAATATGGAGAATTCTTTCTTCAAATTCAATGTATGTTAACTGGGTAAAGATTTATCTAGTTCGAAAAAGTTCATTCTGGATGGTAAAGGAGAATACCCAATCTGGTTCTTTGATGTGGAGAAAGATTCTGAGATATAGGGAGATTGCAAAAAGGATGTATAGAGTGGAAGTGAAAAATGGCAAGAAAACATCTTTCTGGTTTGAAAATTGGTCTTCCTTTGGGTGCTTGTCGGATACCTTGGAGAATGGCAACCATATTGATATGGGGATTCCTATTAATGCAACAATAGCAGATAGTTGGTCGCATAAAAGAAGAAATCACAGAGTGGAGATTTTAAACAGAGTGGAGGAGGAAATCGAGAAACTCAAAGCAAGTAGTACTCAGGAGGAAGATGTTTCCTTATGGTTAAATGATAAGGGGCAATTCAAAAAAGCTTTTTCTTCAAGAGATACATGGCAACACATTAGAGAAAAACATATTCTCTGCGAGTGGAAGGATGCAGTGTGGTTTTTAATATGCAACGACAAGATACTCTTTTATCCTATGGATCGCATTGAAAGGAAGACTTGCAACTGGAGACAGTAGGAGTCTATGGAAGGGTAGCACTGACGTTTCCTGCGTTTTGTGTAAATTCCTTTAGAGACGATGGAGCATCTATTCTTTGAATGTGCTTACTCCAGATTTGGAAACATTGATGGAAGGGATCTTGAGGGACAAATTTTCAGGAAGATGGGGAGATATACAAAGGTCTACTTTGGACTTGGCGAGGAAGAAAGTCCACTTATTCCTTATCAGATATATGTTCCAATATTCTGTGTATATGATATGGAGATAACAAAACAGAAGAAGGCATGGAGAAGCTGAGGCTCCAGCTGATCTGTTGATAAAGCTGCTTGATAAAAACATGAGAAACAAGCGAACGTTGATACAAAGGGAAGGAGACAGTGAGATTGGAGATGCGACCTTTAATGCAATAAAAGAATCAAATCCATAAATAAAAAGGACATAAAGAAAAAAGGAAAAAATAACAAAAAATGATTATATTACTTAATAATCTGTGCTATGCCATAAATAGTCTTCATTTTTCATATATTATATTATTGTTACCACTTTCATGCATACAAGTAAATTTACATTCATTTTTTAATGGAAGACTCATTAACTGTCGGTAGTCGGAACGTTACATATATACCGTCTTGTGTATGGCTTAACGTTCTAATATGTAGTCTGAAACCAACTTCTTATATCGTACAAACATTTCTTTTACTTTCCTAAAGTAATATATATAACTGCATTTTATTCAAAGACACACACACATATATATATATATACATATATATATATATATATATATATATATATATATCTTTTGAGATTTTGCCAACAGATAAACACGAACGTGATAACATATACCAACGACAATGACCATGATAAATCGAACTTTCTCTCTGCAAAAGGGACAAGAACTAGAAAATAGTCAAATAGATGGGGATCAGATATTAGCCATTTGTGAAGCTCTGGCAAAGCCCATTTAGGTAAAATAATAAGAGGCTGCCTTAAAGATAATCTATATGTCACGACTTCTTTTATGTGTAATATTTTAAAATAGATTATCCTTAGAAAGTCTTTAATTTAGATATACCTATCTCTTATTTCCATCATTCATAACACATTATTCATTAAGCTAAAATAGGATTCCTTTCCCCAAAACAGTCGATTGTATTTAAATGATTTATAAACCAATTAAAATATAAAATAACCGGTTCATTTTAATGTGATATTTCACCGGTTTATCTAACTTCTTACTAATACTTACTTTACCATACATTATAAGATCCAATTATGGCCATATATAAAACAATAAAACCTTTGTATCCCCTTTTTATTATTTGAAGAGTATTATTATAAATTAACTTTACCCTTATGTGTAATTAACTAAATTGACATTGCTTAGATGTCAACACTATAATCATTCTCACAATCTCTAATTAAAACTCCTCATTTCACAAGAATAATTACATGTGTTCCATTATTCATTATAAAATAGCTTAACATAATATACTATGTTTCTATGTATGTAGCCGATTACTCATTAAAGCGATACATAACTGAACTATAAAGGAATTGAATGTCCACTATAATGACTGTATTTATTTTAAAGCTAACCTACCTATTTGTTTATTAAGATTATATCGAATATCCTTTTTTATTATTTGAGGAACATTATTATAAACTAACATTACCATTATGTGTAATTAAACAAATTGTCATTGCTTAGGTTTCAATACTATAATCATTCTCATTAAAAGTCTTCATTTCACTAGAATAATTACATGTACTGTCATTACTCATTATAAAATAGCTTAACATAATATACTATATGTTTTTTATGTATATAGTTGATTAATTATTAACGCCATACATTACTGAACTATAAGAGAATTGACATGTCAACTATAATGACCATATTTATTTTAAACCTAACCTACATATTTGTATATTAAGATTATATCGAATATGTTAAACTTTCTACATGTGCCTCACATATATTCGCTTAAATCATTAGTTGATTCCAAATATATAGAAAGTGTTAGAAGAAGCCATGGTTATGATGTAGTCAAATCATAAATAAATTTGGTACACAGCTAGATAAAAAACGATGATTCTCTATTATAATAGTTCTTAGTTAGATTAGGAATAAATATATTACATGTTCTATTTTTAGCAAACTCATCAGTTCATATCAAACATAAAGATAATGCAAGACTTACGGCTCTATCATCTGAAAGAACTTACTTCTTCTTTAGTGGGTTTGTATATATATATATATATATATCATATTAAAATAACTTACTTCTTATTTAGATTCAGATAATAATATTGTTCTGTATAACATAATTTAATGATTAAACTTGTGAATATCGTGCGTGTGTATAATGAAACATGTTTAGGCTGACCAAGCCCCCTTCTTCTTTAGGCTGACAAACTGTACTCCAAGAAACTTTAACCCCATGCTTTTTCGTTATATCACCAGACCAAAGGAATTGGCAACACATTCCTTCGCTCAGCTTGATGCTTGCTTTTGGAAGCATAAATGCAGAGATCCAAAAGTTGAATGTGCCGTAAATTACTGAGGAAATTAGCTGCAACCGACCTGCAAAGGAAAGTGTTTTCGTCGTCCAGTGATTGAACCGAGCAGAAACTGATCAGTCCAAAAGAGGGGAATACTCAGACTTGCTTTTGTAAGCGAAAGGGAAACGTCCCTTTTGTAAAACCAAAAGCTGAAAGACCTTCCCGCTCCTTCTCGTCCAGGCCAGCAGTCTAAAGAGCAGACTTACTAAAACAACATTACTAACCTAAAACCCGAACAAGAGAGGTTACAGGGAGCTTTAGCCCAACACAAAGCACCGTCGACCAGAGAAGGTGTAGAGGCGATGGCTTTTTTTTTTTTGTTCTCTCACGATTTATTTTATTTGTTTGTTTGTTTGTTTGTTGTGCTTTAATTAGGTTAGTGATTAATGTTTGATTAGTCAAACTACTTAAAAAATATAGATTTTGAAACACTTTTTTCTCCCCACACTTGAAAGAGAGATAGTGAATGATCTTGGACTTGGGATATGTCATACACTTTTATGGTAATTTCATACCAATATATTCAAATGAAAACAAACTGAAACTTATTCGTTTATAGAAAGTACAAAGAAAATACATACATCGAAAGACATACCCAACGATGTGAAAGCATTACATCATTAATGGTTTACTATAGTAGACCATTGATTTATTCAGTCACAAACAAACTCGAAAGGTGTTCATTATTTATTCACAAAAGCAAAACACCCCATTTATTTATCATTATATATAACATATAAAAAAGACTTAGGCTTACGTAAGAACCCTTTAGTTGACACCATTGACATCTTCGAGACCTTAAATGGAGTGGCGATCACAGAAGCGCTCCAATCTCTCAAATGCATCCTTCAAAGTTTGAGTATCCATGTCAATAGAATGCCTCACCCAGTTCTTCAGACTAAAAGCAGTCCCTACACCAAATTAAACCAGCACACAACATATAAGTTATTTTGTTAAAATAATGAAACACAAAAAAAAAAATTGATTGTGTTCACTGGTAAACCGCTAAACCTTGGACATAGATAATGAATACCTGGTAAAAGGACGAGGTTTTCCTCAGCAGCCAATTTTTTACAGAATTCTTCATCATCATGAATGTCCTTAAATTCTGATAAGTCCAGCTCAGTCTGCGAGTAGAAAAGAAAACCAAAATTTAAAGAATACAATTGGAAAAAAGAAGGTTAGAAGAATTTATAAAGATGCATAGTAATGATAGAATACCCAAAAGAAGGTGCATGCTTCAGGTTTCATGTAGCAGGTGAGGGAAGGTATGAGCTTGAGCTTATCGTATGCAAAATCGGCTTTATCTTTCAGATACATCTGCCTTCTATGAAAGAACTCTTTACTAGTTCTCTTCAACATGGTGGGAATCGCTGCCTAGAAGATAAAAATTTGACACGTTAGCTATAAAATTGACAATAACTGGAATAGTTGGTAACATTTTTTTTTATCTTATCTGGTTACAGTAAGTGTCCGAATCAGAAAGTCTCGTACCTGGATAACCGTTGGTGGTTTAGAATTTACATCAAGGAAGTGTTTTATACCAGCTAAAATCTGTCCATATCAAACATAGTACGTGAATAGTGAATAAATGATACATATCATTCATATGCTTAAAGAGTGATGGAGAAAAATAGAGAGGACATTTTTGGATTTTAAGACACCATCTGGATCGTGGAGCGCGATCCAGCCAGTTCGCCATCCAGGGACAGACCATCCCTTCGATATGGACCCGAGTGTAACCACCGGTACAATGGACGAGAATTTGCCCATGGGAACAAAGGGATTACTCCCAAACACGGACCAACGAAAAACTTCGTCAGAAACAACCATTATCCCGAGTTCTCGAGCCAACTCAGCGAGCTAAGGATTCATTAATATACACCGAGTCAGAGGATTATAACATAAGGCAATGCGAATACTTGTATAGCTAATTAGAGAGTGTACCTGCTTGAGATGAGCTTCAGAGTAGGTGTTCCCGTTGGGATTGTGCGGGTTGATTATAAATATTGCAAATGTGTTCTTGTCGACCTGGTTTCGGACGCTCTTAAAGTCAATCTCATAGTTCTTCTCGCGAAGAAATTCGTAATGGCGGAACTCAAGCTTCTTGAAGATGGAACGGACTAAGTTACTTGGGTAGCCTGGCTTGGGAAGCAAGATGTTGGCATCTGGTTTAGCCAAGACATCGACGGCAAGCTGTATGGCTTGTTTGCATCCAACGGTCATAAACACGTCATGAGATGACAGTTCCTTCGGAAGGTCTTCGCTTAGGTAATTTGCTACGGCCCTGAGAAAAGCAAAAAAAAAAGAAGAAAAAATTATGGTCCTAAAAAGAACTATAATTCTATGTATGTATGTATGTATGTATGTATGTATCACCTTCTAGCAGCCGGAAGGCCAGTGCTGGGAGCATAGGCGTTTCCAGTGCCATTTAGGACGGCTTTAACAACAGCCTTTTCAGCGGTGTGGCAAGTCTCGGCAGTTTCACCTCGAGGAGGCAAAATAGGCTTTCCATGATGATTGCACAGGGCAAAGAGTTTAGAGGTGTAAGTGGTTAGTGAGGCCTTTGAGGCGGCCTTGGCTTCATCGTTGCCACTGAACTGCCAATCATCGCATTCTTCCTCTGACTGCCAATCATAGTATTTGTTGTTCGCCATTTTCTTTTCCTTTTATAGTATTTTTTTGTTTTTGGATGATTACTCTCGTTACTACTAGTGGGTTTATATAGTACAAGTTTTGACACTTTTTCTTATTAAAGTTGATACTTCGCGTAGTTAGATAAGAAAAGAAAGGAACTAAATGCATCTCCAGTCCCTATCTGTTAAAACGTTTCCTTTTTTGGACAACATGTAAAACGTTTCCTCTAATCACGGTAAGTACAAAATGTAAAATTGTCAATGGAAAATAAGTAAATTTTTATACAATATTTTATCACACAATGAAAAATCAGATGCACCCAAAGGGTGTGAAATCACCGAAGACATGTAAATGAGTTTTTATCCAAAAAGTGTAAATGGATCATCATTGAAGAGGTGTAATACATGTTATAACCAAAGAGATGCAAATGAACCATCATCCAAAGGATACGATGAAAAGCTACAAAATTAAAAATACATATATTATTTAATAAATTGATAATTTCTTAAGACTAATTAAAAATTTTGTAACTAAAAAACACATCTTTTAAAACTAATTGAGATTAGTATATATAATACCAAACAATAGATTTTCTTTTTATCCGTAGTTCTTACCATCGGTGACGGCCTCTACACTTTACATTAGGCTTATGATTTAAACGCAAGACTTAAGAACTATCCTAATGATTTGAGACGTGTGTCACGAGAAACAACGGGATCTCTTTTGTTTCTTCGCGTTTCTTGCTTTCGTTTATTCTCTGAAAATCTTGAGCATGGGTTGGAATAACCTGTCGCCATACTAACTTTCTTTTGTAAATCATACAGATTCTTTTTTTTGTAAAATAACTGTCTTCACGTTTAACTATGTAAATCAGATCACGTAATGTAACACCGTAAAATAGGACAAAACCATTGAAATGTCACTTAGAGTTGTACGTAGACCAAAATTCATTGAAATATCACTGGAAAATCGGCCAATTTTTATATCAACAAATGCCAACGGTTCCGATCAATACATAAACACATCACATGTGCAAAAACATACATCAACTAGCAGAAAACTAAATTTTTATACATAAACTTTCAAAATTTGATTTTAACATATATTTACCTAATTTATGTTAGTCAAACTACAGAATATAAATTTTCGCTAACCTGGTGACATGAAATCGGTCAGTTATTACATCAACAGGGGACAAGAGTCCCTATCAATACATAAACACTCGACATGTACGGAAACATACATCAACTAATACCAAATTTAAATTCAATACATGAATTTTCAAAATCTGGTTCTAACATACATTGACATAATTTCAACTAGTCAAACATTACCGAAGGTAAACTGTTTGTCACTGTTGATTAAGTGAGATTTTTATTATATTATGTGGTAATTAAACCGTATTACGTGGTAATTGACTGAAAAATAAATCATTTAGCTCAAACGGTTTCTTTTTTTGTGTAACACATTAGTTAGCCATTCTCTTTAGCTTTTTACTCTTCGACATTTTTCGGCAAAAAAATATAACACAAAGAAGACAACATAGGACAAAACCGAACAGAGAGAAGGTCTTTCTATTTGTGATTTTTAGACCTTTTTTGATATTTTAATTTATAATTTAGTTGAAATTTCTTTTTATTATCCATTTTATTATTTTTGTAATATTTTCAAGTAATATGAAGCATTACATATAAGATTTAGAGTTTAGAAATCTTTTATTTTAATTATTAATAGTTTTATTTTCATTATTTTGCAAATATTTAGATAGATTTGACTAAATTCGGCTAAATTTGATGTTATTTGAGTATTTCCTGTTTTTTCATATTCTAAATACCCAAACCCGACCTGGATCCAAAAATTACTAGAATTTTACAAGTACTTTAATTACAGATCCGAACCGACTCGGATCCGAGAAAACCGACCCGCACCCGAGAGGAAGTGACCCAGATCCGAGAGGAACCGACCCGCACCCGAACCATACACGATTATTTATTGTAATCGTCGGTGTGTTGGTCACACTTATGTCTAGCGGTGGGCCGTTCGGACAACTATGCAATATCTTAAAAATGGACGAACTGAATTGGGAAAAATAGTTGGTCTATTGTTCTGATTATAGAAAAGTAATGCATTAAAAAGATAATAGAAATTTAATTAATATATTTACATAGTAATCTGGCCTGGCCCTGGGCTAAAGCCCGTAAAGCAGTGGCTAGGGGCGCCAGCTATGATAATTTTAAGGGCAAAAACTATAGGAAGTTTCGATGGTGTAGTGGTTGTGTATGTCTTCTTACTCTTCTGTGCCCGGGTTCGAGGCCCCTTCTATGCAGTGTTTTTGCTCATTTTAATAGATTTACCTTTTAAACTTTTTAATTTCCTTATATATTATAATAAATAATAAAATACATAAATAACAATAACTACATATTTATTTACTTTAACAATTGACGTTCTATCTTCTCACTTTTTAATATATATTTTTTGTCGGCTCTGATCAATTTCTTTCTTCTATTGTTATTAAAAATTAATTTTATTTTGTCAAAATAGGTTTATCTCTAAATTTATGTAAGTTTTTGATATTATCTACATTCGATTATGTTTCAGGAGCATTTGAATTGACTGACGATATCGATGATATCAATATAACACGAATTAGCTGAAAAATTTAATTATTCAAAGTTATAAATAGGCTAAAGGCAAAGAGAGTTATCTTTCATGAAAAACATATTTTTATTGTTTTCTAAGAACAAATTAAATTTTAATAATATTTTAATCATCTGATTATAATTTTATATAATCAAAAAAATTATAGTTAGGGAGCAGCATATTGTAAATGTGCTTTAGGCGCTAGGGATGGCCGGACCGGCACTGATAGTAATAGTAATGTACTTGATATATTTAACCTATCGCCATACTAAATTTCTTTTGTAAATTATACAGATTCTTTTCTCTAAAATAACGAAGTTAAGAGAAAGATTTCTTGGGTGTCATGGAAACTGTCTTTGTCTACCCAAGAAAGAGGGTGGTATGGGATTTTGTGACCTGTTTTCTTTTAAGAGAGCTCTGCTTGCAAAACAAGTTTGGCGTCTGGTGAATAATCCAAATTCCTTGTTGAGTAAGTTATATAAAAGAAAATACCAGTGATCGACGACATTCTTACAGTCGTCAAATACAACTCTATCCTCCTATGGGTGGAAATCTATTCAAGTAGGTAAAGAGTTACTTAAAAAGGGTTTGAGTACTCTTATTTCTGATGGTTTGTATACTAATGTGTGGTCAGATAATTGGGTCCCTTCTATGCCTCCAAGGCGTCTTTTGTATCCGTCTACAAAACCTGAGATGAAGGTTTCAGAGTTTATTTATCAAGAGGGTCGTTCTTGGAATATTCATCTACTTCAACAAATGCTTTCGCCGGAAGATGTTTTGGATATTCAACGTATAAAGTTGTTTGAGTATGCTGTTCATGATCGTTATTTCTGACCATTTACAAAGAATATGGAGCATTCGTTATATCATGTTGTTGGGTTGCTACTCATCATTATCTTGAGGGTGAGGCCATTACTCCACCAGTAGGATCTATTATCTTGAAAGACCTTGTGTGGAAGTTAAACATTATTCAGAAGATCAAGTTGTTTTTGTGGAGAATTTCCTCGGGAGCATTACCAACGTATGTTCAATTGTGTTCAAGAGGTATTAACCTTGATCCTACATGTCAACAATGTTGTTCAGGAGAGGAGTCTATCAATCATGCATTGTTTGGGTGCCCATATGCTTTTGCTACTTGCCGGTGTTCTAACATTCCTATAACATCTCACTTCTCGAATTATATAGAGGAGAATATGTCAGTAATGTTCTAATTTTTTAAAGATTATGGAGACGGCAGTGATCAAGGAATGCTACCTTTCTGGATCTTGTGGTTTGTGTGGAAATCTATAAATGACTTCTTGTTTAATAAAAGGAATGTGCAACCTATTGTTGATGCAAATAGAGTTATTCAAGCAAACGTGGAGTGGTGTCTTAATGTTAAAATGAATGGTTCTTTGAAGGTACGATCAATGAGATCTACACAGTGGGATCCTCCTCCGCTAAGTCGGCTAAAGTGTAACTTTGATTGTAGTTACTCAAGAAACAATGAATTTGTGGGGTTAGGGTGGATAATGCGTGATGAGCAAGGAAAATCCTTGGGATCAACTTCAATGAAGATAGCGATGAACGAAGTACAAAATGCGTTTGTAGGGGAGGCTTGTGCTTTTTTTTGTTTGCACAAAGAAAAATGTGCACAAAGAAAAATCATAATGTAAAACTTACTAAGTTCCCCGATTTATTAAAAAAATGTAAACTTTTGTGTGGACAATCTATACTATATAAAAGTTGAGGCTATAAGCCATTGGGAGCGTCCACGTAGGATGTTAAACGACTAATCAAAATATGACAACTTACTTTTTTAATTTGTTAACTATAAAAATGTTAATATTACCAAAATCATTTATTTCAGAATAAAATATAAATCAATATTAAATATGGTAACATTACAAAAATAAAAAAAATTATATATAATTTAACTTAATATATTATATATTTCGAAAATAATCATAAAAAATTAACAACAATGATAATTATTTTGAAAATGCAATAATTTCCAACAATTTTAGCTATATAAATTTAAAACATGTGATTTTTAAAATTTAGGCTATATGCTATTGAAAATATTCACAAATTACATTTACTGTATATAATTTGATGCTATAAATCATTAAAAGTGTTCTATACTATATAAAAATTGAGGCTATAAATCATGAAAGTAACACATAGGATTTAAAACAACCAATTATATTATGAAAATACTTTTTAATTTGCTATTTCTAAAAATGTAAACATTACCAAAATCGTTTCTTTTAAATAAACTATAAATCTATATCAAATATGGTAAACTTACAAAAATAAAAACATTATACAAAACTTAACTTATAGATTTTCGAAAATAATCATAAAATAACTAACAAAAATGATAAATATTTTTAAAATGCAATAATTTCCAACAATTTTAACTATATAAATTTAGAACATGTAAGATTAGGTTATATGCTAATGAAAATATTCACAAATACTACACATAATTTGATGCTATTAATCAGTAAGAGTGTTCTATACTATATAAAAATTGAAGATATAAGTCATTGAAAGTGCCCATGTAGAATTTAAAACAACCAATCATATTATGACAAATTAATTTTTAACTTACTATTTTTAAAAATATCAATATTACCAAAATCGTTCATTTCAAATAATATATAAATCAATATAAAATATGGTAAACTTAAAATAAAAAAATTACATATAATTTAACTTAATATACTATAGATTTTCGAATATAATCATAAAAATAACTAACAACAATGATAATTATTTTTTAAATGAAATAGGTTCCAACAATTTTAAATATATACATTTAAAATGTGGTTTTAAAGTTTAGGCTATATGAAATATTCACAAATTACATTTACTATATATAATTTGTTGCTATAAATTATTAAGAGTGTTCTATACTATATAAAAGCTGAGGTTATAAGCTATTAAGGGTATCCACATAAGATCTAAAATAACTATTTATCTATTTCTAAAAATGTCAATATTACCAAAATCGTTTATTTTAAAATAAAATATAAATCAGTATCAAATATGGTAAACTTAAAAAAATAAAAACATTATATATAATTTAATTTAATATATTATAAATTTTTGAAAATAATCATAAACATAGCTAACAACAATGATAATTAATACTAAAATACAATAATTTCAAATTTTTAACTATATAGATTTTTTAAATGTGATTTTTAAAGTTTAGGTTATATGCTATTCAAAATATAAAAAAATCCATTTACTATATATAATTTGATGCAATAAATCATTAAGAGTGTTCACATATTATTTAAAAGTACCAAAAGCTATAAATCATTATTTTATTATTATTTAAAAATTTGAAGATTTAAAAATTATATTATTTTAAAATAATAAGGAAATAAATATTAGTTTTAGTAAACAAAAGGAATAATAACAAAAAAATTAGTTTGATATATAAATTAAATAGTTGAAAGCATAACATAAAATTAACTAGCGAAAATATTTTAAAGAAAACAAAACTTTCGAATAAAGAAAGTATGAATCTAAAAATATATGATTTCAAAATTTAGGTTATATATTATTTAAACTGATTACATAGAATTTACATATAACATTAATAATATACTAGACAAGCATCATAATTTCACATTAACAAAATATATGAAAACATAAAAATATCCCAATAAATTCACAATAAATTCGTTAAAATTTAGTATTATTTACAAATAATAATGACATTATGTATAGTCTCGGTAAAAACATAAAACAAAGATATGGAGAATATTCATTATACTTTAGTCAATTGGAAACTATATTATCTAAGAATAATAATCAATAAACTAAAAACAATGAAATTTGACACATTTCTAACAATTAGGAAAAATATATATGTGAACTAATAAAACAACATAGTTCCAACATTAATTTATAATATAACTAAATCAAGTAGATATATATCTAATATTAGAACTTTTATATATTATTATTTTAACAATAGTTATTATTTACGTTTAGTTAAAATTCTATAAATTTATTTTTCTTTTTCTTATATCTAAAAAAACTTTAATACTATTTAAATTCCTCAAAATGTTTATTAGGATTCAAACTTAAATATTATAGGGAAATTGTCAAAAATACCACTTTCATTGTACCACTTTTTACTTTTACCCTTATTTTTTTAAGAGAGAAAAACATACTTATAATCCTTGGGTTAATTAATCTAAGACTTATGATTTAGAGTTTAGGGGTGGGGGTAGGGTTTATAATAGCATATAACCTAAACTATAAACCCTAAGTTTTAGATTAATTAACCCAAGTGCTATAAGTGTGTTTTTTCCTCTTAAAAAGTAAGGATAAAAGTGATTAAGGTAAAAATGAAAAGTGGTACAAGGAAAGTAGTATTTTAGACAATTTTCTTTTACTATATATAATTTGATGCTATAAATTATTAAGAGTGTTCTATACTATATAAAAGTTGAGGCTATAAGCCATTGAGGGTATCCACATAAGATCTAAAATAGCTATATTTCTATTTCTAAAAATGTCAATATTACCAAAATCTTTTATGTCAAAATAAAATATAAATCAATATCAAATATGGTAAACTTAAAAAATAAAAACATTATATATTATCTTAACTTAATATATTATAGATTTTCAAAAATAATCATAGACATAGCTAACAACAATGATAATTAATATTAAAATACAATAATTTCAAACAATTTAATTATATAAATTTATTACATGTGATTTCTAAAGTTTAGGTTATGCTATTCAAAATATTCACAAATTCCATTTACTATATATAATTTAATGCTATAAATCATTAAACGTGTTCACATATTATTTAAAAGCACCAAAAATTATAAATTATTATTTTATTATTATTTAAAATTTTTGAAGATTTTAAAAAATATATTATTTTAAAATATTAAGGAAATCAATATTAGTTTTAGTAAACAAAACGAATAACAACAAAAAGATAGTTTGATATATAAATTAAATAGTTGAAAGATTAACATAAAATTAGTTAGCGAAAAAATCTTAAAGAACACAAAACTTTCGAATAAAGAAAGTATGAATCTAAAAATACATGATTTCAAAATTTAGGTTATAGTATATTATTTAAACAGATCTGAGATCACATAAAATTTACTAATAGCATTAATAATATACCAAACCAACATCCTAATTTCAAATTAACAAAATATATGAAAACATAAAAATTTCCCAAAAATAAACAATAAATTTGTTAAAATTTAGTACTATTTACAAATAATAATGACACTATAGTATAGTTTCGGGAAAAACATAAAACAAAGATATAGAGAATATTCATTATACATTAGTCAATTGGAAACTATATTAACTAATAAAACAACATAGTCCCATCATTAATTTATAATGTAACTAGATCAAGTAGATATATATCTAATATTAGAACTTTTTTATATTATTATTTTTAAAAAAATTATAATTTAATTTTTGTTAAAATTCTATAGATTTTCCCCCTTTTTCTTATATCTAAAAAAAACTTTAACACTATTTAAATTCATCAAAATGTTTATTAAGATTCAAACTTAAATATTATACTATCAGATATGTATTTGAAAATAAATAAGAGTTTTTAAAATACATATATGTACACAATAAGTATATAATAATTATATTTTCATGTAAAAATTTGGTAAATACAAAACATGATTAGATATTCTGCAAATGAGACAATATTTTATATCACTTAAATATAAAAATAAAAATAAAAAATAAAATATGCGTAAAAATGTAGAAATAGTTAATATGCATCGAATATTCTATATATATATATATATATATATATTTAATTATGATTAATAAAAAATATAAATATGTTAATAAATACACTTATTCATTTACATATACAAACAAATAAATATTTAAATATTAATTATTTAAAAGTATAATTGTATGTAACTTAAATAAAATAATAATAAATTATTTTTAAGATAAATTCATAGAAACATCTATATAAACAATTTATATTTTATTATTATAAAAGTAAAATAAAATAAAATTAATTATTTAAATAAACTCGCGCGTAGCGCGAGTTGAAAATCTAGTATATAATATAACTTTGCAACCGAGAAAAAAAAAGACGCAAGAAAGAGTTAAGAAATATTTCTTTTTGGTGTGTGCGGGTTAGAAACATTATGGATCATGGTCGTATCCTATTATTTATCGTAATTGTCGGTGTGTTGGTCACATCATGTCGATTCAAGTATGGTATTGCTGTCGCTCCGACCGAACACTGATTGTTCCACTTTAACCAAACAAAAAGCACGGAGTGAGCCTAATTCTGATCCGTAACTATTTTTCTATTTTAACATGTATCGCCTATTTTGCGTTTGGTTCTACTTTTGTTTCTCTTTATGAATTATATTATGATGAAACTTATAGTTTAGCAACCTATAGAACAAGCAGATTGTCATACGAAGCTGCAATGTGTGATCAATAATATTTCAATGAATTTTGGTCTACGTACAACTCTAGCTAAGTGACATTTCAATGGTTTTGTCCTATTTTACGGTGTTACATTACGTGATCTGATTTACATAGTTAAACGTGAAGACAGTTATTTTACAAAAAAAAGAATCTGTATGATTTACAAAAGAAAGTTAGTATGGCGACACGTTATTCCAACCCATGCTCAAGATTTTCAGAGAATAAACGAAAGCAAGAAACGCGAAGAAACAAAAGAGATCCCGTTGTTTTTCGTGACACACGTCTCAAATCATTAGGATAGTTCTTAAGTCTTGCGTTTAAATCATAAGCCTAATGTAAAGTGTAGAGGCCGTCACCGATGGTAAGAACTACGGATAAAAAGAAAATCTATTGTTTGGTATTATATATACTAATCTCAATTAGTTTTAAAAGATGTGTTTTTTAGTTACAAAATTTTTAATTAGTCTTAAGAAATTATCAATTTATTAAATAATATATGTATTTTTAATTTTGTAGCTTTTCATCGTATCCTTTGGATGATGGTTCATTTGCATCTCTTTGGTTATAACATGTATTACACCTCTTCAATGATGATCCATTTACACTTTTTGGATAAAAACTCATTTACATGTCTTCGGTGATTTCACACCCTTTGGGTGCATCTGATTTTTCATTGTGTGATAAAATATTGTATAAAAATTTACTTATTTTCCATTGACAATTTTACATTTTGTACTTACCGTGATTAGAGGAAACGTTTTACATGTTGTCCAAAAAAGGAAACGTTTTAACAGATAGGGACTGGAGATGCATTTAGTTCCTTTCTTTTCTTATCTAACTACGCGAAGTATCAACTTTAATAAGAAAAAGTGTCAAAACTTGTACTATATAAACCCACTAGTAGTAACGAGAGTAATCATCCAAAAACAAAAAAATACTATAAAAGGAAAAGAAAATGGCGAACAACAAATACTATGATTGGCAGTCAGAGGAAGAATGCGATGATTGGCAGTTCAGTGGCAACGATGAAGCCAAGGCCGCCTCAAAGGCCTCACTAACCACTTACACCTCTAAACTCTTTGCCCTGTGCAATCATCATGGAAAGCCTATTTTGCCTCCTCGAGGTGAAACTGCCGAGACTTGCCACACCGCTGAAAAGGCTGTTGTTAAAGCCGTCCTAAATGGCACTGGAAACGCCTATGCTCCCAGCACTGGCCTTCCGGCTGCTAGAAGGTGATACATACATACATACATACATACATACATAGAATTATAGTTCTTTTTAGGACCATAATTTTTTCTTCTTTTTTTTTTGCTTTTCTCAGGGCCGTAGCAAATTACCTAAGCGAAGACCTTCCGAAGGAACTGTCATCTCATGACGTGTTTATGACCGTTGGATGCAAACAAGCCATACAGCTTGCCGTCGATGTCTTGGCTAAACCAGATGCCAACATCTTGCTTCCCAAGCCAGGCTACCCAAGTAACTTAGTCCGTTCCATCTTCAAGAAGCTTGAGTTCCGCCATTACGAATTTCTTCGCGAGAAGAACTATGAGATTGACTTTAAGAGCGTCCGAAACCAGGTCGACAAGAACACATTTGCAATATTTATAATCAACCCGCACAATCCCAACGGGAACACCTACTCTGAAGCTCATCTCAAGCAGGTACACTCTCTAATTAGCTATACAAGTATTCGCATTGCCTTATGTTATAATCCTCTGACTCGGTGTATATTAATGAATCCTTAGCTCGCTGAGTTGGCTCGAGAACTCGGGATAATGGTTGTTTCTGACGAAGTTTTTCGTTGGTCCGTGTTTGGGAGTAATCCCTTTGTTCCCATGGGCAAATTCTCGTCCATTGTACCGGTGGTTACACTCGGGTCCATATCGAAGGGATGGTCTGTCCCTGGATGGCGAACTGGCTGGATCGCGCTCCACGATCCAGATGGTGTCTTAAAATCCAAAAATGTCCTCTCTATTTTTCTCCATCACTCTTTAAGCATATGAATGATATGTATCATTTATTCACTATTCACGTACTATGTTTGATATGGACAGGTTTTAGCTGGTATAAAACACTTCCTTGATGTAAATTCTAAACCACCAACGGTTATCCAGGTACGAGACTTTCTGATTCGGACACTTACTGTAACCAGATAAGATAAAAAAAAATGTTACCAACTATTCCAGTTATTGTCAATTTTATAGCTAACGTGTCAAATTTTTATCTTCTAGGCAGCGATTCCCACCATGTTGAAGAGAACTAGTAAAGAGTTCTTTCATAGAAGGCAGATGTATCTGAAAGATAAAGCCGATTTTGCATACGATAAGCTCAAGCTCATACCTTCCCTCACCTGCTACATGAAACCTGAAGCATGCACCTTCTTTTGGGTATTCTATCATTACTATGCATCTTTATAAATTCTTCTAACCTTCTTTTTTCCAATTGTATTCTTTAAATTTTGGTTTTCTTTTCTACTCGCAGACTGAGCTGGACTTATCAGAATTTAAGGACATTCATGATGATGAAGAATTCTGTAAAAAATTGGCTGCTGAGGAAAACCTCGTCCTTTTACCAGGTATTCATTATCTATGTCCAAGGTTTAGCGGTTTACCAGTGAACACAATCAATTTTTTTTTGTGTTTCATTATTTTAACAAAATAACTTATATGTTGTGTGCTGGTTTAATTTGGTTTAGGGACTGCTTTTAGTCTGAAGAACTGGGTGAGGCATTCTATTGACATGGATACTCAAACTTTGAAGGATGCATTTGAGAGATTGGAGCGCTTCTGTGATCGCCACTCCATTTAAGGTCTCGAAGATGTCAATGGTGTCAACTAAAGGGTTCTTACGTAAGCCTAAGTCTTTTTTATATGTTATATATAATGATAAATAAATGGGGTGTTTTGCTTTTGTGAATAAATAATGAACACCTTTCGAGTTTGTTTGTGACTGAATAAATCAATGGTCTACTATAGTAAACCATTAATGATGTAATGCTTTCACATCGTTGGGTATGTCTTTCGATGTATGTATTTTCTTTGTACTTTCTATAAACGAATAAGTTTCAGTTTGTTTTCATTTGAATATATTGGTATGAAATTACCATAAAAGTGTATGACATATCCCAAGTCCAAGATCATTCACTATCTCTCTTTCAAGTGTGGGGAGAAAAAAGTGTTTCAAAATCTATATTTTTTAAGTAGTTTGACTAATCAAACATTAATCACTAACCTAATTAAAGCACAACAAACAAACAAACAAATAAAATAAATCGAGAGATAACCAAAAAAAAAGCCATCGCCTCTACAACTTCTCTGGTCGACGGTGCTTTGTGTTGAGCTAAACCTCTCTGTAACCTCTCTTGTTCGGCTTTTAGGTTAGTAATGTTGTTTTAGTAAGTCTGCTCTTTACACTGCTGGCCTGGACGAGGAGGAGCAGGAAGGTCTTTAAGCTTTTGTCTTTACAAAAGGGACGTTTCCCTTTCGTTACTTGGCTTACCACTTACCCATAGGAAGCTTCGCAAGTCTGAGTACTTGACGATTGCCTTGTCAAAGATAACTTCTTTTGTGATTTTTTTTATACTTTTCATAGAAGCAAGCTGAATGGTTGACCAACGTGGAACAGGGAAGCAGCTTGCTTCTCGATGTAGTGACACATCCTGTCATAATCTCAGCTTCTGAGTCATTATAGTTGACATTCAATTCCCTTATAGTTCAGTTATGTACGGCGTTAATGAGTAATCGGCTATATACATAGAAACATATAGTATATTATGTTAAGCTATTTTATAATAAGTAATGGAACACATGTAATTATTCTAGTGAAATGGAGACTTTTAATTAGAGGTTGTGACAATGTTTCTAGTGTTACATCTAAGTAATGTCAATTTAGTATTACACATACGGGTAAAGTTAGTTTATAATAATACTCTTCAAATAATAAAAAGGGGATACAAAGATTATGATACAATCCATCTTCCCATCTCATTTTCGATGTTCCTCTTTTTTTCTTTTCTTTTCTTCTTTTCTTTTCTTTTCTTCTTTTCTTTTTCTTTTTCTTTTGCTTTTTGGGCAAAGTTGTAGGCGAATAATGGGGTCATCGGTAATGTACCTACCCCTCGCTTCTAAGGATGTGTGAAAGTTCCTCTAAATAGGAATAGTGGGGTCATCGGTAATGTACCTACACAAAATCCTCTAGTGTTTCAATGTGGTTCATGGGATCTTCATGGGGAAAGCCATGAAAGGGGAGCTCGCTCACATGAGTAAAGTATTCAGGTCTCATCTGGCCGTTGACCCCCTGTATTTCTCAAGGTTGAATCGCAGACCTGTTAATATAGAATTTTGTAGGCCTGATCAACTCTGCTATCGATCGATGCTCAGGGATTACAGCCTCATGTGCATCGAATTTCTTACCTGCTGCATTACATAGATGGTCTTCAGGTTCATGCATGTCTCTATTCCCATCCCTAGTCAGAATAAGTGCCGCAACCATCTCTGCTCGCCGCTTACTGTCGATCGATGGTAGAGTAGAAGTGTCGATCGGTATTCTTCCAAGAGTGGTGTCGATCGATGGATACGTGTTGTTGACGATCGATGCTAGACATTTCTCTCTGCGGATGGTGCGTTCAATAGCTGTTGGGTTTGAGAAAAGTAATTTTTTTCCTTGTTGCTCCTAGTACTGCTCTGCATTCATCTGAAAGACAAGAAATTTTTTATGTAAGTAACTAAAACAGAAAATAAAACCTAGACTTAACTTATTAATCAAGTCTAATGACGATCCTCGTTCCCTGGCAACGGCGCCAAATTTGACTGGAGGTTTTTATGTATTTGAATGAAAACTCTATCAAATTAAACCTACAAACTACTATTGTCAAGAGAGGTCAAATTATAGTGTTTAGGGAACAAATCCACAAGGAGTATGAGCACACAATAGACTATAAATGTTTAAAGTAAGTTAGGCAAACAGTTTATTAAAGAAGTAATAGTAAACAAGTAAGCACTGATTGGTTTGATAAGAATAAGATGAAATAGCTAGGTCTAGGAATTTATCAATAAATGGATTCAAAACACAAATCTAGGATGCTAAAGGTTTTATAGATCAAATTCTAGAATTTGAATTCAATAAGCAAGTAATCCAACTCTCGCATGCAATTACAAATCAGATGCCTAAGTTCTATATTCCATCTCTCGCATGCAAACAAATATCGAGCGTCGATCAATACCAATGTTTGGGTACCGATCGATGCTACCTCAAACAAGCATTGACACACATATCGATAATGTTCAACTAGATCTTAGACCAACTCCCGTATGCGCCTAGATATCTAATCTACATAGGGCTCGGGTTCCGTTAATTAATTGCACTCTCGTGCCTCTCAATTGTCCTATGATTCTAGGTTCAAGTAATAAGTCACACTCTCGTGCTATTCCACTACTCTAGATCCTAGTTTTACAAGCTACCCTGGTGTAGAGATCTATATATAACCTAGCAATCCTATGACTATCAGTTTGACATTAAGAACATGAAATCCCTAAACCTAACAAGATGACTACTCAGACATGGAAGCAATAACACAAATCATAGTTTGAATAAGCAATAGATATAAGAATCAATACAAAACCAAGGAGTTCCAATCAATCTCTGAAGGAGAATTGATCTTCTCTCCATAACTAAGACAATCAATAAAATAAAGTTTAGTCGTCAACAATGGCTTAGAAAACTGTATAAATTAGGTTTAAACTCGTCCAGTGGTATTCTGGTAAATTTTGGTGGCTTTTGGGCTTAAGTCAGCCATAAAACAAGTTGGGTTTGTCTTCTGTGATCACCGTCGATCGGCACCAAGCCTTGTATGTCGATCGACACTCATTCATCTTCTCGACATCTTCCTCTCGCAAGGCAGACACACTACTCTTCAGTAAATTGGGCATAACTTTAGATCTTACCGTCCGATGAATCTCAAACTGGTGGCATTTAAAATTAACTCATATATATATCTTGTGTAAAAATATGACCTCAATCTCGCCGTGGGAAGGTCTTCATCCATAGCTAAACATCTGACGCATTTGTACAGTTATGTATCTCTAAAAGCTCCAAATCACGAATGTTCTCCATAACGTATTTGAACCTGAAAATATTCTAAAACATATTCCAAAGACATATAATAGACTCTAAATAGGACTGATATCATGACACAATAGTGGTAAAGATCAGGTCCTATCAGATATCTCAAAACAGCCTTGAATCTCTTCTTTGAAGCGAAGTAGCAGCTTGGAAAATATGCACAAGTTTTGGGACAATTGTGAGGATGAAAGTACGAACCTGCCATTAGAAAACAGGGTCCTCCAAACCATGACCATTATACTGAAATTTATTTTTGCTTGATTCACATATGAAGCTGGAAAAGAAGAAATGAGCATCACTGGATAAAATCTTGTACAAGAGATTAGTCGAAGTCCAGTATCCAGTGATCATCAACAAGAACAATCTCCAGAAACTTAGCGAAAATACTCTTTTTATCCGAACATACTTTCATGGCTTTCTTTGTTCCTCTTGTTGATTGCAGAATTAATCGACTGCCTTATCATTGACCAAGAAGACGATATGTAGAAGAAAACTTTATTGTTCTTTCGAGTTTTTAACATTTTGAGGTCTATCATGTAACTTTTTCTTCTTACATATGTTTTATGCTTGGGAGCTTTGTCAAGAAATATACCAAAGCTTTTGACTTATTGACTATAAATCTCTGCAATAAACATAAAATGATAGAACATTCTCTTTTCTTCGATCTCCATTGCTACAACCAAAAGGTTGAGAAATGAGATTCATCACATAGTGATTGGTGTCATGAAAGTTATGGAGAAACCAGAATTAACTCTCATATATAGTTCCAGTTGGTTCAAAAAAGAAAAAAAAAAAGGTCTGCACCAAAACTTGTAACGTTGGCGATGGTAAAAAAAATCATGGGTTGTATTGTAAGCTTGGGCTGGGTAGTGACAGATTTCGTAGTAAACAATCTCTTTAAATGGTGTGACATGTGTGGTTTTATGAAAGATGTGTGTGTATTGTACCCATACGAAAAATATAGAATAAGATAAGATGATGGTTAAATATTATGCTTGACTCATCTAAGAAATGGACTGCACATTTTTAGTGATGAAACAAGCAGAGAACCAAGGTCAATTATTAAGAATGTCATTTACAAAGGGATTTTGAACAACATCCAATACAAAAAAAAAGACAGGAATTTTCATTCACTTTGTTAAGAAAAATATATGCACATTTGAATTCTTAAAAACAAATCAAACAAAATGGAAATAGTGGAATAAATCAATGTCAAAAACTGTTGAGCTCTTCTCTCCTTTCTGTTACTTAAAAATAAAATTAGAGAGTGATTTCAGCTATATTAAAAAAAAAATTCCTTTAGAATATGTTTTTGAAACGTTACCTTTTTAAAAGATACCAAAATCTAACAAAAATTAATGTCAAAAATAAGCAATTACTATACAATAATATGTATTATGCTAATAAATCACATCAAATTTCATCAATTCATTCTCTGGTAATTTATTCTTTAGCTTTAACCGAAAACGGCGACATAAATGTAAAAATATGCATATATGTTTATATTGTAAATATCATAATTAAAATTTTATAATTTACATTGGTATAGTTATTTGTTTTCAAAATATTTTTGATTATAGAAATATAATAAAAATTAAAGAAAAAGTGTTGCAGCATAGTGAGGGTAATTACCTAGTAAAAAACTAATGACAGTAGACTTTCGAGTTTCAAGGCATGAAAGATTCTCTTAATCTCTCCAGTCCAAATTGTGTTACCTCAATGTTTGCCTTACAACAAATATGTATCGGTTTTCGTTGCTAGTGCCTCTAAACACGTTCAGTTTAGATATTGGATGAACAAGTGTTGATGTGTCCAACTGTCTGACCATTTGTTTGAATATTATTTCTTCGTCAATAACTGATTTAAAATTTATAAAATTAGTTTTCACATTCATTAAAATACTAAAATGCGGCTGGGTGGGTGAGTTGTATATTGGTCTAGCCTCTATAATAAAACAGATATTTTAGGGTCCGTAATTAGTTGTGCACACAAAAAAAATGCATAATTAATCATCTAGCCCTGCCAGAAAAAGTTCTATTTTAAACTGGTATCTACTCCTTGTTTTCATTTTAGTTGTAGCTTAAGTTGGTAGATTAAAAAAAAAATTATATATTTTCAAAATAAAAAATATTTTTATTTATAAACTTAATTTCATTTTAACAAATTAAAAAATAAAATATTATATAAAAATAATAAATTTTGTATTGAAATTATAAATCGATATTTATTTTTAAAAGTTTTATTCTATAACAACAGTTAAATTGAAATAGAGAGAATAACAATTTTAGGCTAGTCTTTTTTTTAGTACAGTGAAAAACGTTTAGTTAATAGTCCTAGAAATATATTTGTAATCGGAATTTAAAAAGGGGACTTGTCTTAGCATTTGTATGACAATTAAAACGAATTATATTTGGTTACATTTTTGAGTTCAAGCTGGAAACAAGACGAAAACTACGACGCTCTAAATCTCCTAGAGACATAAATATACATTTTTTTCTCAACGACCTCAATGCAACTATAATATAAGTTTGAATATACATACACCTAATGTTCTTTAGTAATTCCATAAGTACCCATTGAGGAACTCTTGGCTATTCAATAGTTCATCAAAGTCACCGGTACAAGTCGGGAAAGTTCCCGTCCCAAACAACAAATCCGATGGTGAACTGTTACTCGTGCCCACGGTTTCTCCGGTTGTTTGGTAGGTACTCGCTTCTGAAACCCTCATGTCTTCTTGAACCGCAACAGAAGATTCATCAGTGCATGTGATCATGGGGTTACTTGTGGGAGAAGAAACCACTTGCTTTCCGGATTTTTTGGTTACGGACGGTTTGGTTTGGGAAGATTTGGCTCGAGTCGAACCGGCTAATGAGTTTCTCCGGGTTGGTAACTCATGGTTGTGTTCATTTGTATACGTTATGGTGAAGTTTTCCGGGTTTTGAGGATTTCTTTCGACTTGTTTTCTAGCCAAACACCCCTTTGAGCTGCTGCACCTGTAATAACTTCTGAATAAACAAACGAGGTTAAGTTAAACCGGTTATTTGGTTAAAAGTAAGGTTAAGATTATGTTAAACCGGGAATGGTTTAAGACCTTGGGTATGGAGAACCCTTGATGGGTTTCTGCCCGTATTTACGCCATGCCCATGCGTCCGACAACAGATTCTCTTCCTTAACTTCCTCAACAACTCTCTTCTGTTGATTCTTCTTGCTGTTTAAATTCATATCATAATGTTTAATTATTATTATATTCAACAAGGATTACATATATTCTTGAGAATTATAAATATAAAAAAACAAGTTGGATATAAAACCATTTTGGTAACTATGTATGTTACTATTTTGACTAATGATTTATAACCGAAGAACCAGCTTTATTTATATGATCAATTAAGAATACTTGCATTTTAAAGAACATCAAGAACTTCAAGTATACTGACCTCTTCTTCGATTTTGATACTGGAACTCGGATATGATCAACTCTTAATCCGTTCGATAGAAGACAACCATGTGTTCCTTGTTTCTTATCATCTCGGAAACTTCTTGAATCTCCGGGGACAGAGACTGAGCTAGCTAGGACCGTTTGTGTGGAGAAAGGGTAAGATGGTTTATAGAGTTCACCGAGTTCGTCTAAACCGGTTGTCTCCATCTCCGGTTCGTAGAAATTAGCCGTCTCAATAGGGAGGCAAAACGGAGGTGAAAACCCACCGGAGCTTTCCCCGGAGAAGGCGTCTCCGGAGCCTAAGTAACCTCTGACTATTGCTTCTAAATCTCCTTCGTCTATATATACCACCTCGCCCATCTCTCTCTCTCTCTCTCTCAGATTTTGTTTCCTCTTTTATCTCTTTTTGTTTCTTTCACAAGTATATGGCGAGGAAAAGCCTTTTGAGCAACGCTAGTATATATAGAATGGAAAGAAAATTGGAATGCTTGTGGTTTAGGGCTTTTTCTATGTAACTTTTAAAATCTATTGAGTAGACTTTTGAAAAGGTCAATTCGTACCTAAACCTATATATAATTTAATACAGTTGCTTAATTTGTCATATATCCCTATCTCCTAACAAAATATCTTAGTTGTAAATCATACACCAAACTTCAGAATAATCCATATTTCTGTTATTTTTATCGTCAAATTGTATATATCTATATATATATATATATATAATTAACCATATATATTGGCAATGGAAATATGTCTTCTGAGCATATATATGACTTATTATAGAGAATTGAAATATTGCTTATAACTAAATTAGATTCTGAAAGCGGCATTTGTACATGCAAATGTATGACGTACACTAGGACCTTTTTATATATAAAAGTTGTGTCACTAGTTTTATACTTGTAAATTATGTATGTGTTAATATATAACTAGATTCTGACCCGCGCGATTGCGCGAAAATATTTTTATTATAACTATTATTTTTAATTTATGTTTTAAAATTTACTTTTCTTGCTTATTGATATTTTATAAACTTTTGGAGAAAAACGTTGTATTGTGTCGTTTTTTGTTGTAAAAATTATTTATTTGTGTGGTTTTTATTTATTAATTATGTAATATTTTATAAATTTTATTTGGATTTAAATAGATTAGTTAGAAAAATAATATATAAGCATATTTAATGTTGTAAAAAACATCTTTAATTATAAACATATATTGAGTTCTTAGAAAAATCTAATTTTATTAATTTTAAAATAGTTTGTTTTGGTTATATTTTGGTTTTCTTTATTAAACGATAATATGATAACATAAAGAAGGTACTAAGTAGATATATTACAAAGAAAATAATAAACTGAAATGGGCTATGCGGACAATAACAAAATTGTCACAATACTTTATCAAAACCAAAATACATCAAAAAGCTTAATAAATTTCCTTATGTGTCATTTGATTAATAAGATTATAATACCATCTAAATAATTTTCTTTTTGTTTGGACAAATAAAGAAGGATTACTTGTCGTCAAAAAAAGAGAAGAATTACTTATTCTTTCAATAATAGTCCAACGAACCAAGTTGGCCAGCGAACCAAGTTGGCCAGCGATCCAAGTTTTTCAGAGTAGCAGTCACTGAGAAATCCTCCATGGATCTCCATACACTGAGTGTAAGTTTGAATCGTACTTTAAGTGAAAAATACTCTTGCAAATTGCATGATTTTGTTCCTTGTAAATTAATATAAAGAAGATTTCCCAAAGTTAGGCTATGACAACCAAAACATAGTATATAAGTCAATAACTAAACCATACAAAACTATATATCATCCAATTATTGTCTTGTTCATAAATGAATAGGTTTCACATGAACTTTCCAAGTTTCTTTGTATGTTTTTACCGCACTGAGCAAAGAATTAGAGAAAAGAGCTATTAGAAAGTTTTTCTTATGTGAATGTGTGAGGTGTTGTTGTGCTTAGAAAAATGCAATCGAGTAATATCTATATATATAGTGTTTATGGTTAGGTTTGTTGTAACTTACGATTCCTAAAAGAAGGGAGAATATTCTGTAATCTTCAAGATTCTAAATGATCATTTAGTTATCATTGAATTCTAAATATATATATATTGTTATTAATTATTACTTTATATTTAAACATGATTTGGATTTGTTTTGTTTAGATTATGTTTATATTCAAAATTATAACTATATTTTGTTATATTTGTTTAGATTTTTATAATTTCTGGTGTTATCAATTATAATTGTTTATCTTTTAAAACAATATAATTGGATTTTTGACCTACGATAATATACACTAATTCTGTTTTATAAAATATTTGTATGTCAGTTTGAACTATATTCCAATATAGTTTGAAGTATTTATTATGTTTCATTAGTTGGAGTGTTTGATTTATGTTCTTTTTCTTTAAACGTGAAATGGTGGTAACATGGTTGTAGACTGATGCAAAAGTTCATCGGTTAAAGATGATTACAAATTCCTAGAGTTCATATATTCAAGCTATACAAAGAAAAAGTTTATGGGTTAAAGATGATTACAAATTTAACTAATAGAAGTTTGAAACACATAAAAAAATGTAACACGTTTATAGAGTAATTTTTCTTAGGTCTATAATATTAACAATTATATGATAATTATGTCCTAATAATAGGTAACACGTTTATATTTCAAAAAATACATAAAATATTAAGGTATAGATAAGATATATATATATATATATATATATATATATTTCATATTAGCTAATTGAAGAATATGTAGAAATAATAGGAATGTTAGTTAATAGATAAGTCACAACATTTTTCAATAAGTCCAAAAAAAAATATGTCAAGGTAATTTTCAAATAGGACTCTGTTTTAATATAGTAAAAATATATATATATATTTCATATTAGCTAATTGAAGAATATGTAGAAATAATAGGAATGTTAGTTAATAGATAAGTCACAACATTTTTTAATAAGTCCAAAAAAAAAATATGTCAAGTAACTTTTCAAATAGTATAAGTCTAGCTTTCCTTTTATTTACGTAACGAGCCACTGGATATAATTAAATATTTACAGAATAGTGCTGCAAGTATGATCTATATGTTGTAAGCTTCTTTTAACAAATTTTTTTTTAAAAATGGTAAAAGAATTTGAGAGGGCATGATTCGCTTTATCTTAAGCCTAGTGGTAATATATAGTTTGGTCCGATAACCCCACGCCTCTATCATAGAATAGGGTTACCTTTAAGCCAGTAGCACAAAATCTTCCAACTAAGAACAAAGAAAGGTTATACGATATTATCTTCTTATTTTGCTTGTTCTTTTTGTTGTTAAGTTTTATTTTTATTTTTCCAGTGTTAATTATGATTTGTTGTTTACCCTTATACTTTACAAGTTTAATTATTGACGTATACGCAAAAGAATAATATACAACATACAAATTATTTGGTTATTTTATATTTTCAAAGTTATGATTAGCATTGCTTTCGATTATAAATTCAGTTTATTTATGAGAAGCTTTTAAATTTTGTATGTCCTTGATCATTTGTTGACGGACTTTCTTTTTTGGCGAGGAAGAATGGAAGTTGGCACGGGTGAATGGAGTCCCATAAAAGGCAATAAGAAAAGGCAAAATACACAAAAAGTCAACAAAACAATAAAAGACAAACCGTTTTGAGAAAAATCACCAAAAGGGAATATTAGTCAGCTTGCTCTTGTTACTGGGAAGAGATTTTGATCCCTTCTTGCACCACTTGACGGTCTATGTGTGCATATATACATATCGAAAAATACTATATATATACGCACAATACTAGGTGCGTTTCAGTGCAATGTCTACATATTATTTAATTTATAAATCACTCATCCATGAGAGACAACAACAACTAAACCAAAATAGTTTATATAACACAAAATTCTATTGATTTTCTTTGAAAGAAATTTCCAAAGAAAGCATGCTATATGTTTTAAGAAAATTGTTGTCAATTTAAAATACATATTGGAAGACAACATAAACGACTGGAAGAAATAATTTGGTGCATAGTTTCCCCTTTTTGTTCTTCACATAAAAATTAGACAAGGATAAGCAAATGAAAGAAATGACCTAACAGAACAATATTGATCAAACAATAAAATAATATAATATATATGTAGCATTGGGCAAAAAATAAACCAAATTCCAAATAACCGAACCGAATTCGATCCAAAAAGTAGTACCAAATCTGAAACGAAACTGGTTAAATATTCAAATGGATTCAAAATTGGTATTTAGAGAACCAAAACTGAACATGATCTGAACTAAAATATTTCGGGTATCCGAATATATCTAAATCAAATTTATATGCTTAATTATATTAGTTATTTTTAGATTTAAAATTTAAAATATATAAGATATTTTGATTTTTTTTTTCTTCCAAAATACGTGAAAATATATAAAAATAACTAAAATTAAATATAAAAAATAGCTAAACAATAATCAAAATACCAAAAATACATTAAATATCTATTGATTCTCCATTCAAATATTCAAGTCAAATCAATTTCATGTTAAGTTTAAGTAATTACCATACATTATTCAAATTTATATGTTATATACTATTTTATTTTTAGATTTTGAGAAATTGTAAGTATATATGAATTTCAATTTTTTTTTAAATAAACAAATTATCGAAGCCCGAAACGAATCTGCATTGTTCAGAACTGGACCCGAACTATTTATAAATAACCGAATAGAACTGAATTCTTTAACCCCAAAAATTTGAAACCCGAATAGATTCAAACTGAATCCGAATGGGTATCCGAACGCGTACCCCTAATAATATGGATCAAAAATATTTAGCAGTTTATAATGTATGTTTAAATAGTAAAAACATACGAAAATGGTTTAAATTACTAACATATATATATATTGTTAATAATATATATAACATTTAAAATTGTAGTTATATTCGTGTATAATTTAAATTAGACAAGTAAGAAACAATATTTTAAGAACTTGAATTAAGTAGTTTATTAGATATGATAGAACTCAATGATATTGCCTACATATCAGAAAATGGAGTATATTACATTGAATATATGAAATATAGGACATAGATGATTTTGCATGTTAGGTCATAGCATTATCAATTTATCGACACTATAGCGATAAACCAAAACTTTAATAGTAAAATAGGACAATAATTTTTGACTAGTCGTATAATATTAGAGAGAGGTTTCGTTTATAATCGGTCGGTCCGTCATTCATAACTATATCTATAATACTACTTCAATCTTACACTATGATACTATTTTATATGTATGTCGACATGAGATGTGAAACCATGATAAAATATGTATTGATGTTCTCAGTTTTTTTTGGTTCACCAATGATGATCTTACAAGAATACAAATAAAGCGATTTCTTTGAATTCTTCTTTAACGTATGAGATAAGCATACTCACATGCCTCCAACAAGGCAACAATGAAAGTTTTTTTACAACACTAAACACCATTAACAAATGAATTTGAACTAAGTATTATAAACCTACTCTTCAAGAACCGTCCACACCAAATCCACTACAAAAGCTTATTATAATTGGTACAATTCATAAGCATCTGGTCATTCTTGGTATTATATTGTACTAGATGAAACTAATTGTACTTGTGATAGAAAGACGATTAAGATTGGTGGTCTGAAGTTACTTTAAGGATAGAGGATATTGACTAAGTTTAAGATGAAACTTACTCCATCATTCCTCTACTTCTAGATGTATGTATCTAACCTCGACCGTATGACATTATTCCCGCATTACTCGTTGCTAACAAAAGATAAGACAATGTAAAAGAGTTTACGTAATATGTCAGGTTAATAGCAAAAGAAAACACATATGTTTTCACAATAGAATATATCCTCATTTGACTTTTCTTTTCCTTGACAAAATTATTAGAAAAATAGAATCGAATCCCTAAGATGATGATGTTTTGTGTGACAAAAGATTAACCTCGTAATTCCACACTGATTTTCCTTTTTAATTTTTAACCCCTAAGATACGCTTCAGTGGAAAATCTGAAACTTCAAAATTTTCTACCATAGTGGAATAACTTTGCACAAAGATGTGCCTCCTTTTTAAAACATAAGTCAACCGTTTTAGGTCCCCCCCCCCAAAATAAAAATATTTGGGCCCCTATTAATAAATTTTGATTATATGAGAAAAGTCATCATAATAAAAATTACTATTGTTAGCATATAATATCAAAAGTAATATTAACTGAAATTAATATTCATCTTTATATCTATTTTTAATAAGCTATTTAACAGTGTAATCTTATTTTACAGAGGTAAAACAAAACACGGCATGGATTGGCTAGACTTGGTTATATAATAAGACTTGGTTACACATGTTTTTCGTAACTGGAAACTTCTTTTTAATGGAGAGGTTTTGGATTCAAAACCGAATTCTTGTTTCATTTCTTCTTGTTTTGTCTCTCTTTATCTCCAACGGTTTTGTTTTTAGTCAAAACGGCGTCGTTCAAGAAGACACCTTGCCCGAGCAAGAACGTGTTAGGGTTAGGGTTGGGTTAGTTTTGGATCTGGGTTCCGTAGAGGGCAAGATTGTGGAAAGCTCTGTTTCCATGGCGCTTTCCGATTTCTACTTAGTCAACAGTGATTACAAAACAAGAGTCTCTCTCTCAGTTAGAAACTCTCAAGGAGAGCTTGTCCATGCTCTAGCTTCTGGTAACATACTCCTTTCTTCCACCTTCTTCACTCACCATTTACATATGTTCTGTCTTTTCGGATGAAACAGCTGTTGACCTGCTACAAACTGTTGGAGTGGAAGCTATTGTTGGCGGGAACTCGTTGCAGGAAACAAAGCTTTTGGCGGAGATTGGGGAGCAAGCTAGGGTTCCTGTGATTTCACTTAACTCTCCTGCTTCACTGTCGTTGAGAAAGTATAGTCATTTGATCCAAGCAACGCATGATTCTTCATCCGAGGCAAAGGGCATCACAACTTTCATCCACAGGTTTGATTGGAAGAGTGTTGCTCTTGTTTATGAGGATGACGATGACTGGAGAGAGAGTATGCAACTCCTGGTGGACTATTTCCATGAGAACGGAGTTCATATACAGTCCAAGGTTGGTTTTACTGCATATGCAACTGTTGATTATGTGATGGATCGGTTAAGGAAGCTGAAGGAGTTGGGAGCAACTGTCTTTGTGGTGCACATGTCTGAGCTTGTTGCATCTCATCATCTCTTCCCTTGTGCTGGGAGATTAGGGATGATGGATGAAGGGTTTGCTTGGATCCTCACTGTTAAAAGCATGAACAGCTTCCATGAGGCAGACGGTTTTTCAAAAGAAGCAATGGAAGGTGTGGTTGGTTTCAGGTCTTACATTCCAATGTCCAAAGAGCTTCAGAACTTCACTTCAAAATGGAGAAGATCACTGCCTGTTGAAGAAGCTGTTGGGTCTGAGATAACTCGGTTGAGCATCTCTGGCATATGGGCACTAGGAAAAAACTTTATTAATTTTAAAAATAGTTTTAAATCACAAAAAAATTCAGTAATATAAAAAACCTTTTAATAAATAGGAAAATACTTTATTAATTTAAAAAATAGTTTTAAATCACAAAAAAATTATAATTTCCGAAAATTAAAATTTCAGAAAATTAAAATTGATAATTTCCGAAAATTAAAATTTATAAATCAACAACAACAACACAATCAACACAAAAACCAACTAATTCCCCTATTTACCAATCACCCTAACAAAATCACAATCTAAAACATCTAAAATCCTTAAAACTAAGTTCAAATCATAATCAAAATAACTAAGGATGATGGAGATTAAGGACTTACATGATTTGGAATGAAATAGAGGAGATTTGAGGAGGTTTCGCGGCTGAGAATCGAGAGAAGGGGGAGAGCTTTCGCGGCGGCCGAGAGGAAAAGAAGAGAAGAGAAGAGAAATGAGGAAGAAGAACTCCCTAGGGTTAATAAAACCAAATATTCCGACGGAAAAGGGGTCCTCGGAATTCCGTCGGAATTTATTAATTTAATTTTCGCGAAAATGTTTGGCGGTTTGAGTTCCCGGGTACTAAAAATTCCGAGGAAATTCCGACGGACATATGTTCCTCGGAATTTCCTCGAAAATTCCGACGGACATATGTTCCTCGGAATTTCCTCGGAAATTTCTGAGGAAATTCCGAGGAAACATTGTTTGAGGTTTCAAAACCTAAACTTTTGATACGATAAATCATTCATTGAACAATTTGATAGATTGTCAATGGATAACATGACAATAGATGCCTATAAACCATGAAATTAAAGAATTATTAAAACGAGTACATGTATTGTCGTTTCTGTTCATTAAAGTGTATAAGTGTTTATGTTGTAGTTTAAAGATTTCATTTATACAATCGGAAAAGTGTCTATAATTTGGGTACACACTATTTTTTGAATTCATAATCAATTTAAAACACTAACAAGGTTTATACAAGTCTTATTCAATCCGTAAATCGCTGTTTTCGGTTCCGAAACCCTGTTTCGTCAGAATTTCCTCTGAATTTTCCGAGGAAATTCCGTGGAATTTCCGACGAATGCTTGTTTTCCTCGGAATTTCCTCGGAATTTTCCGAGGAAATTCCGAGGAAATGAAACCCTGATATCAAATCCCTAAAATTCGATTATTACATTGAACTTTTCCGAGAAAATTCCGAGGAAATTCAACACTTCCTCAGAATTTTCTCGGAATTTTTATATTTAAAAAAAAATCCCATACTACTCTGTTTCAGAGTCACCATATTCATAATCTGTTTCAGAGTCACCATATCCTCGGATTTTCGTCGGAATATTCTAAGGAAATTCCGAGGAACCAAAAATTTCGTGGTTCCTCGGAATTTCCTCGGAATATTCTGAGGAAATTCCGAGGAACGCACTTTCCTCGGAAAGTCCTCAGAATTTTCCGACGGATCTACGCTTCCTCGGAATTTCCTCAGAATATTCCGAGGAAATTCCGAGGAACCACGAAATTTTTGGTTCCTCGAAATTTCCTCAGAATTTCCACGGAATATTCCGAGGAACTCATTTTCCCTCGGAATTTCCCTCAGTATATTGATGTTTTCTTGTAGTGTACGTGTGGAAAAAAGAAGCATACAGAGCCACCTATATATGTGTCTATCATGGATAGTCGATGTTTTTCTTTGATATTAAAAGTTAACCCTTAATACATACGTGGTTGTAAGATTTGTGTCATGTATGTTGTTTAAGCTCTCTAACAATTCCGAATTCAATTTTCAATAATCATGTTATATTATATCTATTTTAATAGTAAAAATATGTTGGTTTTTTTTTAGGTACTCAGATATAAGTCATTTTTTTTTTCAGATATAAGTCATTCGATATCAAAGATTCTAAAATATCGAAATAGATTTAGATTTATAACAGTGGTATACCAAATAAAAATGAATCTTACATTTATATTTAAAAATAGCAATTTCAATCTATGTATGTGTTCTGTGACAACCGATATATGTTTAGTGTATGATATCTGATTTGTGTGTACCAACAATAATGTATACCAATGTGATAACTGAAGAATATATTATATAGTCGTTATAAACAACTATTTACTAAAATATGGTACCACTTTATTATATGATCGCCGAATTTTAAAAAAACTGAATTTAATTTCGACAAGCTAACGACAATATTCGTGACATCGTAGGGTTCCACTTGCACTAGTGAACATATAGTGTACGTCTACGTCTATAGTGATGAATATACATACTATATATGTTGCACCATAAATTATTGACCAGTTCAATGCTATAAGAAACAGGAGAAAAATGATTGACCATTTCAGTTTGATCCTTTTAACAATTGAATGATCACTATTCAAATTTTGAATAAACAAAGAAAAGCATTCCCAGATAACATTTAACTATTTTCTTCTGAAAATAGCAAACAAAAGTAAAAATAAAAAAAAACAATTATTAAATAGTACAAAGACAGATTTATTCCTGTGGTTTATGGTTTATAATTTAGTTTTCATGGTTTGGGTTTCAAGTTTAGTTTTTAGGATATAGAATATTAAATATATATATATATATATATATATATATATATGTGTGTGTGTATATATATATATGTGTATATTTTATATATATTTATTTCATTTATAAAATATTTTTTATATTATACATATTGATAAGGTTAATTTATTATTTTTGCTACTTATCTTTAACAGATGTTATTTTCATGAATTTTAATTTTTATGCTGTTTTGTGATAATTTTAATGACATTTATGAGATCTGTCCAAAAACAAAAAGAAAACTGAAAACCTTTAAAATAACAAAACAAAAAGAAAACTGAAATCAATAAATGCATTTATTTAGCAAATTAAAGCCCGGTGTTGTGTACTAAATGAAAACTGACCAAAAAAAAAGAATTCACCAATAATAGAAAACTTGTTTACAAAAAATATATCTTAAGTAAATTGATTTTAATTAATAATCATTCTGTTTCCAAAAGATGAATTTTTAGTTTTTCTTTCTTGTTTCATAAAGATAGTTTTATAGTTTTTAAATAGTAAATTGGAGTATTTGAATGCTATTGGCTGATTATTATTATTAGAAAGTGTATATAATAAAAAAATAATGAATAAAATAGACCTAAAAAAGTTTTTATCTTCAAAATAACACTTAAAGAGAAAAATAATTAAAAGAGATTTTATTAAAAGGTGTAAATATACATTTATACTTTTTGGGTTAACTAATATAGATTTAGGATTTAGAGTTAGGAGAATTTTCAAAATATCACTTTCCTTATACAACTTTTTATGTTTACCTTCATTAAAGAGACATTTTCATAAATATCATTTATTTAAAAGGCAATTTTTAAAAAAAATTAATTAAAATCCTAAATTTTACATTTCTAAACCCTACCCCCACCCCTCAATTCTAAACCATAAGTTTTAGATTAATTAATCCAAGGGTTATAAATATGTTTTTCTCTCTTACAAAATAAGGGTAAAAGTGATTAAGGTAAAAGTGAAAATTGATACAAGGAAAGTGGTATTTTGACAATTTCCCTTAGAGTTATGGGTTGGGATTTTAGAGGTGAAATTTAAAACTAAAAGAAAATAAAAAATATTAAAATTTTCAAAATAAAAAAATTTATTTTGGTCCGTTTTTAAGTTTATTTTTGTGACAAAAATTTTAAAAATGCCTATTTGAGAGATTTGCTTGATAAAATCAATTACAAATTTAATTATAAAAAATTATTTTCAGTGAAAATTATAGAGGATTTATCTTTCAGGAACGAAATGAGTACTAATATAATAATCAAGTTAGTTCCGCACAATTCAGTACAAAAGGAATGCTGAGAACAAGTGTGACATCTTTGGTCGACTAGATTTAGTTGTTAACCAAGCCAATAAAACTGTTGTTATTCAACTTATGTTAAATCACGTTGAAGTGGATGTTATATGTCTCCGTACGCGTTTTCGTGCCATCGCTGAACTAATTGAATTTATTATATTGTTTGTAATCTCCATTACTAATAGTAGTAAACAAAAAGATTATTGACTTTTTTTTTTTAATTATTAGACAATGTTGCTGCAACGAACATGGACTCTTGACAACTTAGTTTAAAATGACAAAACCACCAAACGTGAGCTACGGGTTTAAGTATCCGGTAAAATGCCGACTCCTACTCATGTCTATTCAAGTATGGTATTGCTGTCGCTCCGACCGAACACCGGTTGTTCCACTTTAACCAAACAAAAAGCACGGAGTGAGCCTAATTCTGATCCGTAACTATTCTTCTATTTAAGATGTATCGCCTATTTTGTGTTTGGTTTTACTGTGGTTTCTCTTTATGAATTATTTTATGATGACAATTATAGTTTAGAAACCTACAGAACAAGCAGATTGTCATATGATGCTGCAATGTGTGATCAATAATATTTTATTTTATTTTGGTTTAAGAATATTGCAATTTTATTCTATAACTTTAATCGATCAATACCTACGTCAACAAAGACCAATGATTTCGATTAGTACATAAACACGTCACATGTACGAAAACATATACTAATCAGTACAAAAATCAATCTCCATACACGAAATTTCAAATTTGGTTTTAACATATATTGACATAATTTTTCGTCAGTCAAACATTACGAAAAATGAGTTGTCGTTAACTCGGTAACAGGAAATCGGTCAATTCCTCAATCAACGGTGCCAAAGATCCGATCAATATATAAACACTTCACATGTGCAAAAATATACATCAACTAATACAAATAGGTGCTTTAAATTTTTTGGTTCGGGTGCGGGTCGATTCCTCTCAGGTCTGAGTCGCTTCCTCTCGGGTGCGGGTCGGTTTTCTCGGATCCGAGTTGGTTCGGATCTGTAATTAAAGTACTTGTAAAATTCTACTAATTTTTAGATCCAGGTCGGGTTTGGGTATTTAGAATATGAAAAAACAGGATATACTCAAATAACATCAAATTTAGCCGAATTTAGTCAAATTTATCTAAATCTTTGCAAAATAATGAAAATAAAACTATTAATAATTAAAATAAAAGATTTCTAAACTCTAAATCTTTTTGCCGAAAAAGGTCGAAGAATAAAAAGCTAAAGAGAATGGCTAACTAATGTGTTACACAAAAACGAAACCGTTTGAGCTAAATGATTTATTTTTTCAGTCAATTACCACGTAATACAGTTTAATTACCACATAATATAATAAAAATCTCACTTAATCAATAGTGACAAACAGTTTATCTTCGGTAATGTTTGACTAGTTGAAATTAGGTCAATGTATCTTAGAACCAGATTTTGAAAATTCATGTATTGAATTTAAATTTGGTATTAGTTGATGTATGTTTTCGTACATGTCGAGTGTTTATGTATTGATAGGGACTGTTGTCCCCTGTTGATGTAGTAACTGACCGATTTCATGTCACCAGGTTAGCGAAAACTTATATTATGTAACGTTTGACATAAATTAGGTAAATGTATGTTAAAACCAAATTTTGAAAGTTTATGTATAGGAATTTAATTTTGTGCTAGTTGATGTATGTTTTTGCACATGTGACATGTTTATGTATTGATCGGGACTGTTGGCCTTTGTTGACATAAAAATTGGCCGATTTCCCTGTGATATTTCAATGAATTTTTATTTTTATTTTACAGAAAAGAATCTGTATGATTTACAAAAGAAATTTAGTATGGCGACAGGTTATTCCAACCCATGCTCAAGATTATCAGAGTATAAACGAAAGCAAGAAACGCGAAGAAACAAAAGAGATTCCTTTGTTTCTCGTGACTCACGTCTCAAATCATTAGGATAGTTCTTAAGTCTTGCGAACAAAATATAATTCATAAAGAGAAACAAAAGTAGAACCAAACGCAAAATAGGCGATACATGTTAAAATAGAAAAATAGTTACGGATCAGAATTAGGCTCACTCCGTCACCGATGGTAAGAACTACGGATAAAAAGAAAATCTAAATTTGTTTGGTATTATATATACTAATCTCAATTAGTTTTAACAGATGTGTTTTTTAGTTACAAATTTTTTAATTAGTTTTAAGAAGTTGTCAATTTTATTAAATAATATATGTACTTTTAGTTTTGTAACTTTTCATTGTAAAAGCAAAGGTTGTTTGTTTCTATTTTTTTTTTTAAATATATTAACAATAAAAGCTGTGTATTTTCATTGTAGAAGGAAAATTAATTTTTAAAAAGATGTTAAAATACTCAATAAATATTTTTATAAAAATATCTATTAATTTTAAGAGTTATGTAGCTTAGGGTTAGGCCAGTAGGGTCTCTTAACGCCCTCTTTTTTTTCTTCTCATCTATGTAATAAAATTCTTTTAGTAATCATGTGCCTTTTCAAAATAAATTGTAAAAATACTATTTCAAAATAACTATTACAAATCTGAAAAGTCATGACAATTCATATGAATTATTATGACTCTTTCGCTGATGACACGTTTGCACCATTTGGTAACGATACATTTGCACCCCTTTAATGATAATATGTTTGCACCTCTTTATTCAAGATACATTCGCACTTTTTTTGACACGACATGTTCGCATTTACATCATTTCGGCCACAAATACGCACCTTTTGGACCATGAAACGTTCTCACGTATTCAACAAAAAAATGTTTGCACTTTTCCGGCCATAAAATATTTGTATCTTTTGGATGATGATTCATTTGCTACTCTTTGGTCACAATATGGTTTACACCTCTTCGATGATGATCCATTTGCATTGTTTGGTAAACGGGCTCATTTGCATGTCTTCGGTGATTTCACACCCTTTGGGTGCATCTGATTTTTCATGGTGTGATAAAATATTGTATAAAAATTTACCTATTTTCCATTGACAATTTTACATTTTGTACTTACCGTGATTAGAGGAAACGTTTTACATGTTGTCCAAAAAAGGAAACGTTTTAACAGATAGGGACTGGAGATGCATTTAGTTCCTTTCTTTTCTTATCTAACTACGCGAAGTATCAACTTTAATAAGAAAAAGTGTCAAAACTTGTACTATATAAACCCACTAGTAGTAACGAGAGTAATCATCCAAAAACAAAAAAATACTATAAAAGGAAAAGAAAATGGCGAACAACAAATACTATGATTGGCAGTCAGAGGAAGAATGCGATGATTGGCAGTTCAGTGGCAACGATGAAGCCAAGGCCGCCTCAAAGGCCTCACTAACCACTTACACCTCTAAACTCTTTGCCCTGTGCAATCATCATGGAAAGCCTATTTTGCCTCCTCGAGGTGAAACTGCCGAGACTTGCCACACCGCTGAAAAGGCTGTTGTTAAAGCCGTCCTAAATGGCACTGGAAACGCCTATGCTCCCAGCATTGGCCTTCCGGCTGCTAGAAGGTGATACATACATACATACATACATACATACATAGAATTATAGTTCTTTTTAGGACCATAATTTTTTCTTCTTTTTTTTTTGCTTTTCTCAGGGCCGTAGCAAATTACCTAAGCGAAGACCTTCCGAAGGAACTGTCATCTCATGACGTGTTTATGACCGTTGGATGCAAACAAGCCATACAGCTTGCCGTCGATGTCTTGGCTAAACCAGATGCCAACATCTTGCTTCCCAAGCCAGGCTACCCAAGTAACTTAGTCCGTTCCATCTTCAAGAAGCTTGAGTTCCGCCATTACGAATTTCTTCGCGAGAAGAACTATGAGATTGACTTTAAGAGCGTCCGAAACCAGGTCGACAAGAACACATTTGCAATATTTATAATCAACCCGCACAATCCCAACGGGAACACCTACTCTGAAGCTCATCTCAAGCAGGTACACTCTCTAATTAGCTATACAAGTATTCGCATTGCCTTATGTTATAATCCTCTGACTCGGTGTATATTAATGAATCCTTAGCTCGCTGAGTTGGCTCGAGAACTCGGGATAATGGTTGTTTCTGACGAAGTTTTTCGTTGGTCCGTGTTTGGGAGTAATCCCTTTGTTCCCATGGGCAAATTCTCGTCCATTGTACCGGTGGTTACACTCGGGTCCATATCGAAGGGATGGTCTGTCCCTGGATGGCGAACTGGCTGGATCGCGCTCCACGATCCAGATGGTGTCTTAAAATCCAAAAATGTCCTCTCTATTTTTCTCCATCACTCTTTAAGCATATGAATGATATGTATCATTTATTCACTATTCACGTACTATGTTTGATATGGACAGGTTTTAGCTGGTATAAAACACTTCCTTGATGTAAATTCTAAACCACCAACGGTTATCCAGGTACGAGACTTTCTGATTCGGACACTTACTGTAACCAGATAAGATAAAAAAAAATGTTACCAACTATTCCAGTTATTGTCAATTTTATAGCTAACGTGTCAAATTTTTATCTTCTAGGCAGCGATTCCCACCATGTTGAAGAGAACTAGTAAAGAGTTCTTTCATAGAAGGCAGATGTATCTGAAAGATAAAGCCGATTTTGCATACGATAAGCTCAAGCTCATACCTTCCCTCACCTGCTACATGAAACCTGAAGCATGCACCTTCTTTTGGGTATTCTATCATTACTATGCATCTTTATAAATTCTTCTAACCTTCTTTTTTCCAATTGTATTCTTTAAATTTTGGTTTTCTTTTCTACTCGCAGACTGAGCTGGACTTATCAGAATTTAAGGACATTCATGATGATGAAGAATTCTGTAAAAAATTGGCTGCTGAGGAAAACCTCGTCCTTTTACCAGGTATTCATTATCTATGTCCAAGGTTTAGCGGTTTACCAGTGAACACAATCAATTTTTTTTTTGTGTTTCATTATTTTAACAAAATAACTTATATGTTGTGTGCTGGTTTAATTTGGTTTAGGGACTGCTTTTAGTCTGAAGAACTGGGTGAGGCATTCTATTGACATGGATACTCAAACTTTGAAGGATGCATTTGAGAGATTGGAGCGCTTCTGTGATCGCCACTCCATTTAAGGTCTCGAAGATGTCAATGGTGTCAACTAAAGGGTTCTTACGTAAGCCTAAGTCTTTTTTATATGTTATATATAATGATAAATAAATGGGGTGTTTTGCTTTTGTGAATAAATAATGAACACCTTTCGAGTTTGTTTGTGACTGAATAAATCAATGGTCTACTATAGTAAACCATTAATGATGTAATGCTTTCACATCGTTGGGTATGTCTTTCGATGTATGTATTTTCTTTGTACTTTCTATAAACGAATAAGTTTCAGTTTGTTTTCATTTGAATATATTGGTATGAAATTACCATAAAAGTGTATGACATATCCCAAGTCCAAGATCATTCACTATCTCTCTTTCAAGTGTGGGGAGAAAAAAGTGTTTCAAAATCTATATTTTTTAAGTAGTTTGACTAATCAAACATTAATCACTAACCTAATTAAAGCACAACAAACAAACAAACAAATAAAATAAATCGAGAGATAACCAAAAAAAAAGCCATCGCCTCTACAACTTCTCTGGTCGACGGTGCTTTGTGTTGAGCTAAACCTCTCTGTAACCTCTCTTGTTCGGCTTTTAGGTTAGTAATGTTGTTTTAGTAAGTCTGCTCTTTACACTGCTGGCCTGGACGAGGAGGAGCAGGAAGGTCTTTAAGCTTTTGTCTTTACAAAAGGGACGTTTCCCTTTCGTTACTTGGCTTACCACTTACCCATAGGAAGCTTCGCAAGTCTGAGTACTTGACGATTGCCTTGTCAAAGATAACTTCTTTTGTGATTTTTTTTATACTTTTCATAGAAGCAAGCTGAATGGTTGACCAACGTGGAACAGGGAAGCAGCTTGCTTCTCGATGTAGTGACACATCCTGTCATAATCTCAGCTTCTGAGTCATTATAGTTGACATTCAATTCCCTTATAGTTCAGTTATGTATGGCGTTAATGAGTAATCGGCTATATACATAGAAACATATAGTATATTGTGTTAAGCTATTTTATAACAAGTAATGGAACACATGTAATTATTCTAGTGAAATGGAGACTTTTAATTAGAGGTTGTGACAATGTTTCTAGTGTTACATCTAAGCAATGTCAATTTAGTATTACACATACGGGTAAAGTTAGTTTATAATAATACTCTTCAAATAATAAAAAGGGGATACAAAGATTATGATACAATCAATCTTCCCATCTCATTTTCGATGTTCCTCTTCCTTTTCTTTTCTTTTCTTCTTTTCTTTTCTTTTCTTCTTTTCTTTTTTTTTTTTGCTTTTTGGGCAAAGTTGTAGGCGAATAATGGGATCATCGGTAATGTACCTACCAGAGCTTCACAAATGACTAATATCTGATCTCCATCTATTTGACTATTTTCTGGTTCTTGTTGATTTCACTGTTTTTACACAGGGCAATTAACCTGAAGTACCAGCAATACCACAATCGAATGGTATGTCGTTGTAGCACTTCAGGATCGAATCCACAGAGACCAACGGTTACACGACGAGGATGCGAGATGAGAGGTAAGCTAAGACTAAACAGATGGGTTTTTGGTTACTAAAACTAGGCTGAAACAAAATAATACAATGCGATGAAAATAATGCAGAAAATGTTAATGTGAGAGAGCATTGAGCAATAGGAAATCGCGGAGACTCATGGCTATCAGACACGGACATAATCAACCTACTTCCGTAGAGCTAATCATTTATTGCTAGCAAGGATTGTATTAAGAACCGTCTAGAACTCAAACACGATATTAGAATTAACCTACTTCCGCAGCGCTAACTCTCTATGTTATAGAAACCTCCACACTAACTTCCGCTGAGTTTCGGATTCTAAACAAGCATTAACAACAGATTCGATATGTTCACAAAGCGCAATAACATCAACTTCCGAAGGTTAAGGACACTTTGCTCATCTAAAGTCTTTTCGGGAGTTTAAACTATCACTTTCGGTGCATTAAACAACCTTATATCATGAACTAAGTGATCAATTCAGTTCAAGCAGTAAGAAATCCAGTAGATGAAGAACCAAAACGTAAATCCCAAAAATCTAACAATCCTAAATCAACAAACCATGAAATCCCTTTGAATCCTAACACCCAATTGCGCAAGCTACTCAAACATCAACGAAATTAAGATAGAAAACATGAATATATACAACTGATCCAGAGTTCAAGAGATTTCTCAAAGAGAAACTCTATCCCTCAAGATCCTATTACAAGAAGTTCTAAAATCCAACAAGAGAAATCCAAAAGTTTCCAAGAGAACAAATCTCCCAAATCTCTCTCAAGAACCTCTCTCTCTGTTTCTTGGCTTCTCTGGTCTTCAAAGAACAAGAAAAATGAAAAGCTTGTCGAAATTATTGGGTTGGTAGTGGGTAAAATGAGTGCACAGCTCGAAAGTGGGTTGGTGGAGCCGAAAGAGCACTGGATCGATCGATCCAGTTTTCCTTGTAAATGAATCGATCGATTCAGTCATGGATCGGTCGATCCAGTCTCCATGGATCGGTCGATCCTTGGTGTGTGGCACAGATCCCTTATTCCCTGGTACAGTTCTGCATACTTCGACTTGTTCTTCCCTTCTTGTGCCCGAAACTCCAAATCAATGCATTGTGACCTAAAAAAGTACAAAAGACAACAAAAAGACTCGAAATACTATATGACAACATATACTAAAACCGATAAAAACACGACACATCAAAACCCCCAGACTTGAATCTTTGCTTGTCCTCAAGCAAAGGAAACAAAGATTAAGCCGAAGGGAGAAGAATTTAAAAAACACGAGAACTCTCATTTTCTTTAGACAACCGCGTTTACCATTACCTGTTGTAAGCCACATCTAGAATACCAATCCAAGAGATTAGTCTCATGTATTTTACATTTAGCTCAGCAACCATACCACTTTCAACCACAACTTGGAGTGACCCAAATTCACCATCGCTAACTTCTTATTTGGAATTTTAATGTGCGGTCTCATCGAGGGAATATCGATCAATGGACACATGGAGTCATTACTCGTTCAAGTTTCTTATTTTTGGTTTCTTTCCTCTCACTTCCCTAAGTCGATTTCTCCCTACTTTGTAGGGTATCATTTTATTTTTTCTATCGACTTAGTTTATTGAACAGGCTTCCATGAGATGCGAGTATTAATGGGTGTAACCACTGAATCCCCGATTCACTTCTTTTTGACCTTTATTCTTATTTTTTTTTTTTTTTATATTTTTTTTAATATAGGGAAGAGAGAGGGAAACCGTACTCACAATCTTTTCAGACCTGAACGAGGATTCCGATCCACTGTATACCAAGTCCCAAGACAAGAGAACTAAGTTGATTAAGTGAAGTCAACTTTGGATCTTTCAGATACCCACACAAGTATGGTGGCATTGGTAGACTGATATTCTTATGTTCTGAGATCTACAATGAATGGCTAAAAGAATGGTCACCGAGGTTTTAGTTACGGTTATACCAAAGAAAACGGTAGTTCTTGACAAAACAAATAAAACTGACACGATAAAACCAAAAACTCCAAAAAAAATAAACCTTTAAAATTTTTTTTACAAAGACTCAAAAAAATATTTTTAAAAACACTAAAAATGAAAACAACACTAAGAACAAAGCGGTGTGAAAACGAATCCAAAAGAGGGTGATAAAATAAAATAAAAACACTAAGACAAGGGAAAAGAAAACTTTACAATGCAATGCGTAGATTTGGAAGGCATCTTTTTGGGACATTTTTGCGTTTTGTTCGACCTTGCACCCGACCTGAAACTCTTATTTAAGAAAACATAAGTAAATAAAACAACACACATATATACAAAGGATAACAGGGGAATGCCTCCCAAGTGCGCTTGTTTTGAGTCTCATAGCTTGACTTTATGCGCTTGCTAGTCATAGGAATCAAAAGGTTGAGCCAATGCACCTTTGGTCCTTCTCCTGCAAACACAAGAATCAAAGTGTGCAAAGGAGCACACTACTGTCCATAGAAAATAGACAGATTTTTCGTCAAGGAGCTTTACTAAAGATATAGCATGGGTTACAATATGCTCCTTGAGGTTCAGATGATCATGAGAATCAAATGCATTTGATGGAAACACAAAGTCTACTACAGGTTCAAACGAGGTTCTCACAAAGTAGTCTACTTCATCACCATCAATCAAATAATACACAATATTCACATTCTCATGATCGATGTCGATCTCAGGGTTTTCTATGATTTTATCTATATCAGTTTCACACCCTAGATCATGAAGTTCAAGAGGAATACTAGGTTCATCAAGCAAATAAAAGTTAGATTCGAGATCAATTAAAGCACAAATATAATTCGTGTCAAAACAGACTTCAAAATAATCTCTAACAAACTTTTCTTCTCTAAAAGCGTCTAGTTCCCTAGTTTCACATATCAGATTAAGACAATCATTTATGAGCATAGAACAATAAATAGCAGAGGTAATTTCTTCAGCAACAGGTAGGCGATCATCAAAATCATACGGTTCAAAAGTCCGTTCGCACATACCTTCTAATTGGGTCGGTGGAACCCAATAAAATACCTCTTTTAGATCATGAGCACTCCAAATCTCCATACTTGTGAGTTCTCTTCCTTCTAGCATTGCCCGATGTGACATGAGGTTTAACCTCAGCATTGCTGCTAGGGTACTCCTTTTCATCGTTGGGTTCTCTTCGCACAACTCATCTATCTTCGCACTCTGTTCTGGTGTCAGTACGCTTTCATCAAAGGGTGGCTCCACATATGGCTCATCCTCAATGTCATCTTCCAATATGTCTCCCTCTTCTTGTTGCCGGTAACCGTATATATGGCCGAACTCCATCTTTTCTCGACTCGAAATCTGCACAAAATAAAACTAAAAACAAAAATTAGTAATGTTAGTGTCTTAGACGAAACTCCTATCCTAAACTCGTAGGCAACACGAAATGGTCCCCGGCAACGGCGCCAAATTGATTTCACTGTTTTTACACAGGCCAATTAACCTGAAGTACCAGCAATACCACAATCGAATGGTATGTCGTTGTAGCACTTCAGGATCGAATCCACAGAGACCAACGGTTACACGACGAGGATGCGAGATGAGAGGTAAGCTAAGACTAAACAGATGGGTTTTTGGTTACTAAAACTAGGCTGAAACGAAATAATACAATGCGATGAAAATAATGCAGAAAATGTTAATGTGAGAGAGCATTGGGCAATAGGAAATCGCGGAGACTCATGGCTATCAGACACGGACATAATCAACCTACTTCCGTAGAGCTAATCATTTATTGCTAGCAAGGATTGTATTAAGAACCGTCTAGAACTCAAACACGATATTAGAATTAACCTACTTCTGCAGCGCTAACTCTCTATGTTATAGAAACCTCCACACTAACTTCCGCTGAGTTTCGGATTCTAAACAAGCATTAACAACAGATTCGATATGTTCACAAAGCGCAATAACATCAACTTCCGAAGGTTAAGGACACTTTGCTCATCTAAAGTCTTTTCGGGAGTTTAAACTATCACTTTCGGTGCATTAAACAACCTTATATCATGAACTAAGTGATCAATTCAGTTCAAGCAGTAAGAAATCCAGTAGATGAAGAACCAAAACGTAAATCCCAAAAATCTAACAATCCTAAATCAACAAACCATGAAATCCCTTTGAATCCTAACACCCAATTGCGCAAGCTACTCAAGGATCGCTGTGGTAACCACCAATTTTACAACATACTTTTCGTTATCCAACCCGCACGGCCATATAACAATATATATTAAACCTTGATGATAATTTACTATCATATATATCTTAATATATAATATATATATAACTGTCTATCCTAATAATGAGGACTAAGGGATATTAAAACATAACGGTAAAGTAGGAGGGTTATTCAATACTACCCGGCATTCTAATTCTTATGAAACCGATCCATCACGGTATCGTCTTTTATACTAGAATCTAAAACATTAATATGAACTTGAACTTTATATTAAACCAATATACACATAGGTCATATAGAATATAAAATATTCTTACATTCTCCCACTTGACCTTTGTGTCGTCTTAAGGGTTTAATAACTTTAATGTGCACTTTACATCAAGTTCACTTGATCTTTACTAAAATTTAAATTGATCGAATCATGGCGGTTGTATGTCATTAAATGACATAGTCCCTTCCATGTTTCACAAATCAATTCCAATTTTATATTAATCTGTATATGAGAAGAACATTTATTTCTCAAACCAAACATATGTTATCTACAAACCATAAGTGTATACATGTACTTTAATGATAACATAATTAATAAATCAGAAACATAATCTTCAAGTGAATTCTCTGTGTCAAATACATAATGAGCATCCCATAACTAAAATAGCAAAGCCTTATCTATAATACCCATACGCTCTACATGGCCACTGAACGCCTTGGGTGGTAAACTTTTAGTTAGCGGATCCGCTACCATCATGTTCGTCCTTATGTGCTCAAATGACACTCTTCGGTTCTGAACTTCTTCTTTAACGGACAAGTACTTTAACTCCATGTGCTTAGCACCCTTCGAGTACTTGTCGTTCTTTGAAAAGAAGACAGCTGCAGAATTATCGCAATAAATTCTCAGCGGCTTGGCTATAGTGACGACAATCCGAAGACCTGAGATAAAGTTCCGCAGCCATAATGCATGAATTGTGGCCTCAAAGCATGCCACAAATTCAGCCTCCATAGTGGAAGTAGCAATGACAGACTGCTTTCCACTCTTCCATGAGATTGCTCCCTCAACTAACAGGAACAAGTGACCAAATGTTGATTTTCTGCTATCAACGCATCCGACATAATCTAAATCTGAATATCCAATGACTTCTAGCTTATCGGATCTCCTAAATGTAAGCATGTGCTCTTTGGTGCCTTCCAAGTACCTGAGAACCTTCTTTGCAGCTTTTCAGTTGTCCATTCCAGGATTACTTTGATATTGACCCAACATTCCAACAACAAAGCTTATATCAGGTCGAGTACATGTCTGAACATAGTTCAAACTCCCAACCACCGATGCATAAGGAATTATTTTCATTTCTTTACGCTCCAATTCATTCTTAAGACATTGCATTTTATTGAACTTATCCCCCTTCTGAATTGGAGCTATTCCTGGAGAGCATTTTTCCATTCTATATCTCTCTAAGATCTTATTGATATATCCTTTCTGAGACAAACTTAACAATCCTTGTGATCTATCTTGAAAGATTTTTATCCCGATCACATAAGATGTCTCACCCATATCTTTCATTTCAAAGTTCTTAGAGAGATACTTCTTTACATCATGTAACATACCCATGTCATTTGCAGCAAGCAAAATATCATCAACATATAAGACTAATATAACAAACTTACTCCCACTGATCTTAATGTAGATACATCGATCAACAATGATCTCTACAAAAACATATGACGTGATGGTATCATTAAACTTTATATACCATTGTCGAGAAGCTTGTTTTAGTCCATATATTGACTTTCTCACCTTACACACCAAATTTTCTTTTCCTGTGACCACGAAACCTTCAGGTTGGTCCATATATACTTCCTCCTCAAGATCTTCATTTAGAAAGGCGGTTTTCACATCCATCTGGTGAAGCTCAAGATCATAATGAGCCACCAAAGCCAAAACAATTCTAAGAGAATCCTTCTTTGAAACAGGAGAGAATCTCTCTTTATAGTCGATGCCATCCTTTTGGGAGTAACCTTTAGCAACAAGTCGAGACTTGCGTTTTTCAGGTTTACCTTTTGAGTCGCGTTTAGTCTTAAAGACCCATTTACAACCAACGGTTTTGAAACCATCAGGCAACTCTACTAAACCCATACATGATTGTCACTCATAGATTTCATTTCTTCTTTTGAGGCATCAAACCACTCTTCAGAATTGTCACTTTCCATGACCATTTTGAATGAGATCGGATCTTCATCCATGCTTAAGTCACATTCATTTTCGATAGTGTAAACCACATAATCATTTGAAATGGCAGATCTTCTTTCTCTTCCAAATCGCCTTAAAGGTATTTGTGGTTCACTATTCTCTTCTTGAACTATGACAGGTTCAACAACAGTATTTTCAGCTAGTGGGACTGGCACATTATTATGTTGTCATATTTTTTCATTAAACTCTGATGCAACAATAGGAACAACTACCTCAGGTGGAACTACATGTGAAGAAATTTTAACCTGAATTTCATTAATGTTCACCTTTCGTGTTTCACCACTCCCACTAGTTTCACCATTTTCAATGAACCTAGCATTACCCGAATCAACTATTCTCGTACTATAGTTAGGGCAATAAAATGTGTACCCCTTTGATTTTTTAGGATAACCAATGAAAAATCCACTGACAGTCCTAGAATCAAGTTTCTTTTCTTGTGGATTATATAGCCTTACTTCTGTTGGGCATCCCCATACACGTAGATGTCTTAAACTAGGTTTTCTTCTCGTCCATATTTCATAAGGAGTCTTTGTAACTGCCTTACTAGGAACCCGGTTCAGCACATATGTTGCAGTCTTTAATGCATAAATCCACAATGAAAGGGGTAAAGAAAAATTACTCAACATGCTCCTAACCATTTCTATTAAGGTACGGTTCTGCCTCTCAGCTACACCATTTTGCTGAGGAGTGCTAGGCATAGTGTATTGTGCACATATGCCTATGCTTTCAAGTAACTTTGGAAATGGACCAGGACATTGTCCACTTTCATCGAATTTTTCATAAAATTCACCACCTCTATATGATCTCACCACTTTAACCTTTTTATCTAGCTGCCTTTTCACCTCATCAATGAATATCTCTAGGACATTCACAGACTTAGACTTTTCATGCAGCAGATATGTATATCCATACCGTGAGTAATCATCAATAAATGTGATGAAATATTTTTCGCCATTCCATGAAGGAGCATCAAATGGGCCACATATGTCGGTGTGTATTAACTCAAGGAGTTGAGTGCTTCTTGTGGCTGGTTTCTTTAATGCATGTTTAGTCCGCTTTCCTTTAATGCAGTCTGCATACATCTAGGTCACTGAAATCTAACTGAGGAAGAATTTCATTCTTTATCAACCTTATAATTCTTTCTTTAGAAATATGACCTAGTTGTTGATGTCACAAGAAAGCAGAACTTTCATTAACTGTGCTACGCTTAATGCCTCGACTTTCAACATTAAATAGGGATTCAGAAAATTTTGCATCAAGGTTAAACTTATCAAGTGAATCCAATAAAGTACCACTACCATAAAAGTAATCATTTCGGTACAATGAGAAAACACCATGTGAAACCTTAATACAAAAACCTAAATTGTCCAACCTACTAACAGAAACAAGATTTCTAGCACACTCAGGTACATAGAGACACCCTTCAAGATCCACATGACTTCCAGTGTCCAAGATCAATCTATACGTCCCAATGCCTTCTATTCGCGCTTTCATCCTGTTTCCCATGAACAAGTATTGTTCAGGTCCTTTTATGGGCTGGATCGAACTGAATCCCTGTTTAATATGAGACACATGAGTAGTAGCAGCACCAGAATCTAACCACCAAGTATTATTAGGAAATTCAACAAGATTCATTTCAAAGCAAACAAAGTTGTAATGTTTACCTTTCTTGTCGAACCAACCTTTCCTCTTAGGACAATCCTTCTTGAAGTGTCCTACTTGCTTACAAAAGAAACACTTCTTTTCCTTTTGGATTTGGCTTTGAGGTCCTTTCACGAAGGTCTTAACATTCCTTTTGTCCTTTCTACTTGAGATTCTTTTGCTGCTACTGGCACTTCCTAGACCTACGAGGTTAGCAACTTCATCTTTCATCTTCCTTAATATCCCCTCTTGTTGAATTGGCATAGCCTTTAATTCCTTAAAGTTCCATTTATCCTTAATGGTGTTGTGATTCACCTGGAACTGGCTAAATTCAAGAGGTAGAGAGTTCATGATGAATTTGACCAATAACTGCTCATGAACCTCCATTCCCAATGTCGTTAACTTTGCTGCCAGATTAGACATGTGTGTCACATGATCATGGATTGGCTGAGACCAGTCAAACTTCTTTGTAGTAAGCTCATTCATGAGACTTCCTACAATAGACTTGTCAGCCAATTCTGGTTGTGAACAATCCTTAATTTTCTCTATGAATTCCCTTGCTTTCTCTGTCTTAGGCATCGATGGCTTAATACTTTCCGCCATCGTCAACCTCATAAGGTTCAAACTCAGCCTGTTAGATCGCTCCCATCTCTCATAACGAGTCTTTTCAGATTCGGAGCTATCCACTGTAATAGCTGAGGGTTCCTCATCAGTTAGTATGGCGGAGTCCAAAGCCATTACACCCAGTGTAAACAGGATTTGCTCGAACCATTCACCATAGTTGAGGCCATTAAACTTTACCACAGAGTTAGCCGATGCAAACACATTTGATGAAGCTGCAAGCATTCATACATGTTTACCCGTTAGTGCTTTGAGACTCGAATATATTCAGACTAATATAAATTTTAAAACTTGTATTTTAAATAACCTTTTGGCAATATTTATATACAAATACTTTTAGTGATGCTAAATATATATACTTTAATATTAATCAAATTAAACATTAGTCAAATAAGTATGATATCTTTGGATATACATATTATCGACTATAGTAAGAAATGATTAATTCTTTTCTTATCATTAAATATATTCAATGATTCACCTTTGGGTGATCTCCTAGAATATAAATAATAAATTAATTGATCGATCAAACTTTTATGTCATTTACCATCCTTGATCTAGATCAATTATAGTTATACTATTTTTAATATCTATATGTAATATAATAAGGTCACTTTGGTGACTATCATATTATATACATATAACATTAAAAACTAAAGGAAAACTATTTAAATTATGTTAATATTTCATAACACAATTATTTATTATTAAAATGCAGCGAAAGCATTTTTTTATAATAATATATATAATAATTTAATAATAAATAACATAACCATATAAACCGTCGGTTTAATTGTGTTACGTTAGTTACTTAGTAAATTAACGTGAAAAAACACATCAACCATTGTGACTTTTCACTCTTGATAACCGTAACATAAAATTCAGAATTTTCTATTCTCTCAACCATTTTATGTGCGTGTGCACACGTGAGATAAATTCTAGAAAAAAAATATAAAACAACACAATTGTGCATGCATGACTTAGATTCATTAGGGCATGTTTATTGGCAGTTTTTTAGTAGGGGTTCTTAATTTTTTTAAGAGACGTTTCTTAACTTTTAACTAAGAAAATTTAAGAATTGTCTCTTAAATAGGAGACTTAAAAGCCGTCTCTTAACCAAAAAAAATTAAAAAAAAAATTTTAAAAAAAAAATGTTAAATTATGTTAAAAATCTCATCTTAAGAGACCGGGGATAAACATGGCTTAATGTGTTGTAAAACAATATCATTAATGTCGAGAACTTTTACGCAACAACGAACGGTAACGATCTCGTGCATATATGCATGATCATTAATGCATACTTGAACAAACAATCATTATGCACTGAAATTGATAAAGTAAATCAGTTTGTAAAAACGTGTTTACACATGCATATACTCCATACGCTCACCAAAATTCCAGATTATTTTAAACGAACGCACCCTCTCATATATGCATATGGCCGGTTTGACTTTTCACCGACAACATAACTAATAATAAAACAACCCAGATTTTCTTTTAAGCGTATAAAGGAAAGCGATTCATATAAATCAAATCCTATGAACATTCTTTAAAACGGATAGGCTGTATATGTTCATAAATTTTCCAAACCCCTAATGGGTGAATTAAACAAATCTAAAAAGGCTTTGATACCACATGTTAATTAATTTTATGATTTTAATTATGAAATCTACCCAAGACCTAATTTAGATTTGTCTTAATTCAATCCTAACACAATTTCTAAATAGGGTAGAAAACACTAAACTTGATTCATGCTTGGATGCAATTCCACCAAATTGATTTTCTCCTATTTAACTTTCTAACTTGGTGATTTCTTTGATGGATAAGAAATCATAAGCTTTTCTTAATCTCCCTTCTGATAATTAGTGTTGTTATGTGTTTAAGAGAAAACACTTTTTTCTCTGTTGATTAGTGGAATCAAGCACGAGCCCTTTTACTAATGAAGTCAAAAGGACGTGTGGTAACCACAATTTTACAACATACTTTTTCGTTATCAACCGCAACGGCATATAACAATATATATTAAACCTTATAATAATATAAACATACATTATCTTTAATATATATATATATATATAATGTATTTAATAATGAGACTAAGGGGATTTATAAAACATAAGGTAAAGTAAGAGGGTTATTAATACACTCAGATTCTAACTCATTAATCGAAACCGATCCATCACGGTATCGTCTTTTATATTAGAATCTAAAACATTAATATGAATTTGAACTTTATATTAAACTAATATCCACATAGGTCATATAGAATATAAAATATTTTCTTACATCTGTAACCTCTCTTGTTCGGGTTTTAGGTTTGTAATGTTGTTTTAATAAATTGCAAATGACAAACGAAAAAGGAATAATCAGTAATCACTAACATAAGAAAGCCAAACCCAACCGGTATATCTGGAATTTGTCCGGTTAATTAGTTGGCCTTGGTGTAATTTTTTATGTATTTAAGACATAGAAACCGAATACTATTGTCGGTTTAATCTAAAGTGACTTTGAAGTCATTCCGGTTATAATGGGTATAAGTTTGGTTCAATTGATATTACCATTTGTTGGAAGTATTAAAAAAATGAAACCAAATCAACTGATTTCAGTTCAATTTCTGCGTGCATAAACTTCGGTTTGGGCAGGTAAACCGGATTCGCAACTCTAGTTTATGTACTTTGTTAATTGATACAAAACAAACCGGAAGATAAAAACGCCAAGTTATTACAGAGCTTTGTCTGACAAGTTACAAGAATTTTTAAAAACACTTTTTGTGTTAATAATGCTTTATGTTGTGAAGAATCATATTATCAAAGTCTCCTTTCTTACTACTATACTACTGAGACATGTTGTCTTCATTTCTTCACTTCACATTGGTCTAGAAGACTTCACCGAGTCATCGTTTCGTTTACGCTTCAACCTTCTCTTGGTTCTGTCTTCCTTCTCGTCAAAATAAGCAAGAAAAGTCTGCAATGTATTAGGACGTGAACTTTCTTGTGAATGTACTATAGCTTCTTCCTCAGGCTTGTGGTCATTGCAAAAGTCTCGGACTATCCTGAAGAAGTAGATAAGGAGAGCGATGAAACAAGCAACCCCACACATAAGGAATAACCCCCAGAAGCTATGGAGATCAAGCTGTTCTTGATCATCATGTGAGTGGGAACCATTCAGGTTACTACAGTTAGACTTCGAAAGCCACTTTTCACGCATCTTTTGAAGCTGTCCTGTTTCAGAAAGACCTAAAATAGCGGTTGACATGTCAACAGCTAAAGGAGAGTCTCTTGGGAATGCCTTCAGACAAAAACAAGATGATCAAGATTCATTTTCAGACAATGAAAGACTTCAAGAGAAAAAGTACTTACAAATCCCCAGCCACTTCTGGTGAACGCTTGGCCTCTGATGGCAAACCCACAGAACTCAGAGAGGAAGAGATCAACGTAAGGACGTTCATCGACAATAGCAGAGACTGTTCCGTTTTGAAGAGCTGTTGCGAATTCTTTTGGAGAGCCAAGTGGCACAAGTCTGGATCTAGCGATGTTAAGCTCATCAATCATGTAGTTTTCAGCATAAGAACCTACCTGAAACCCAACACGTTCAGTGCTGCTTATGAGTGTGTCTACTCCTTTGATGGGTGAGTTAAGCTGTTGCACTGTAAGAATCGATGTAAGACTAGCTGTGTAGCTTGAGGTAATGATCAGAACCACAAAAAGCCAGATTAGCAACACAACACGACCCAGTGTGCTCACTGTATTCTCTCCTGCAAGTTTGACCAACTCCAAGATGTTAGGAAACTCTAGGCATGGGCAAATTATCTTGAAATTCAGAACCAAATCCGATCCGAATTTTAAAGTACCAATCGGACATAAATATCAAAACAGTGCATGATTTCCTCTATTCAAAAAACTGGATCCAAATCCAACCAACGGAATCCGAAAAATTAAGGATATCCAAAAATATTCTAAATGTAATTATATATATATATATATATATATAAATGTTAGTTATATTAATACTTCTAATAATTCAGATATTAAAAATTATAACTATAAATTTGAATATATTAGTTAGTTCTTGGATAATTCGGATATTTCAATTATGTTTTGGTATTTTTGATATTTTAGTTACTTTTGGATATGATTGGATATGTTTGGATGGATAAAATCAATTACTTTTCTATACATTTGGATCATAACAAGTGAATCTGAATTAATCTAAGTTTTTATTGTTTTTTCAGATATAACCAAACTGATACGTATATGTCGAACCAAATCCGATCATAAATTCTAAACTATCCTATGGATACTAATTTTTCTAGATCTGAAACATTCGACCCGAATCTGATTCTATACCCGAATATCCATCCCTAGAAAACTCTATACAGGTACTCTAATAAGTAATAACTAGCCGTGGTTTCAGTATGAACTTACTGTGGGAGAAAAACATCGTCGAGAAGGTGAACCTGCATGAGAATAGGTATGTTATACACCAACACATACGAATAGTGTAGCTTCAGTGACTGTTTACTAACCAGAGTATTGTAACAACTTGACTCCTTGGCGGTCCACGGAACTCATCGTTAATCCTATGTTCAAGAATCCATATTACTGATCCAATGGTGAGAAAAAAAGCTGCTGTTACAGCCCACATAGGAGGAGTAAAAGGTCTTAAAAACGCCCAAGGAGTATCATATAGCTTCGTGACAGCAGCTACCACTACAAGCCCTGACTCTATGTATGGCTGAGTGAAGTCCACAATCCTTGTTCTTCTCTTAACAATGGCTATGTCACCTACCACAGCATCAAACACCTGAAACATGAAAAACAACTCAACACTGTTACAGTCAGTACTCTAGATAAGGCTTTGTTTATGATCTCTTTTGACTCACCCCTGTATAGACACTGTTGACAAGTTCATTGTAGTTTGGGTTCTTGAGACCGTCTCCAAAAAGGACAAACTCATGAGGAACCGGATAAGAAAGCAGTTTTATTGCAGCTTCAAAGACATCAATGGAGTAACCTTCCACCTTGTTGCTTCCATTAACACTTGACACAACGTCCTTGAAGCTTGCTCTATTAGGTACACCAATTCTCAACGGTCTCCCGTTCTTAGGGAACACCCAACCACGAGGCGTCTCAGACGTCCCACCAGGCCAAGTCACATTGTACAGATGTTGGTTTGAGCTAGAACGGTTTGCTGGCTTACTGTATAGTGACTCAGGAGGTATAACAGAGAGACCAGAATGGTTAGACCAGTAACCTATCTGCTTAAACCCGTCTCCGACCACGTTTATGATGTCATAAGCAGGATGAAACATTGATCTGTCTGGAAGAAACTGTACTGGACCTGTGACACCAGACATCTTGGTCTTCACAATATAATCAAGAAACTGTTGTCCTTGATCAAAAATGCTCAATGCACTTAGATTCAGTGTTCCTCCCTTCAAGCTTGTTAGCTTGGAGTCGCTGGAGAAGGTAATGTTAGCTCTACTATCTAGAAGACTCTTAACAGCTCTAGCAATGATCCAGACAGTGTCATATGCATAGAGTGCATTCACGTTTAGCCCCACAGTTCCATTACTCAACTTGTTCCACCGTGCCACAAAGTCTCTTCTCTTTCTTGATTCTGGAGTGTGGATACGAAGAGTGAGCACTCCTCTAATGGATTCTATCTTCTTGGGAGGCAAAGGGTTAACTGAATCCAACTCAGAAGTTAACCATGTTGTAGCTATCCAGACATAGCCTTGCTCCATCATGCCAAGCTTCCTGGCTTCCTCAAATATCATTGTACCTGTTTTAGGGAATGTGTTCACAACGATTACACGAGACTCCATGCCTTGTATCTTGGTTAACTCATCTATGATCTCACGAGGACTTGAAATCACCACATCTAAGGGAAGCACCGCCTTGTAAGAGATCTTGCAGCGTCTTCTTTCAAGCTCATTTCCTAAAGATGTGACACCGTTTCTGCTGTTGTCATCGTCGTTGTACAATGCAACCACGTCTGACCAACCGTAGTAAGTTATCATTTCTGCAATGGCACGCATCAGAAAGAGATCGCTAGGTGCTGTTTGAACAAAGAAGGGGAACTGGAGTGGCGAGAGGCTAGGATCTAGAGCTGTGAATGACAGCATAGGTACTTTAAGCTCATTTGCAAGATAGGACAGAACATGAGCCATTATTGATGTCTGAGGACCAATTATAGCCACAGCATTAGTCTCCATGAATTTCAACGCTGCGATATAAAAGCAACAGAAGGATACGTAAGAGTTTAGTTTTCAAAACATGAATCAATAACCAACTAGTTTTGTTAGTCTACTAGTAAAAGAGTGTCTATTAGGCATTCCGCTACTCAGGTTCAGTTCTTGTTGGAACTGATAATTTATATGGTTTAGTATCCCCGCAAAGAGGTGAAAACACTTTTTCCAAAAAAAAAGAGAAACAAAACAAGATCAATAAAAATAGAAAGGCAAATTTCATATAGATAGCACAAAAAATAGTAAAAAGGCAAAAAATCCCCCAAATAACATTAATTAAAATATAAATTGAATAATTTACTCAAATTCCTAATCTTTATTTTAATTTCATCTTCTAAAATACTAAAACTTAAACTTGTTCACTAAACATAAACTCAAACATTTTAAAATAATAATAATTTTGATTTAATGATGAGTTTGGAAAAGTTCCCCTAGTATGCTAATTTTAGAACAAAAAATAATAATTTTATTCTAGGGCATTTCTCAAAGTAGAAAGATAAACTTTTATTCACCTCCTATGATACTGAGGAATCCGCTGCGCTTAGGATCATGCATCAATATACGCAACTTCGATCCACCGAGGAAGCTAGGATCGGAGTTCACATCGTCCTCTGCAGCTTTCAAGGCAATATTTGCAACTTTACCATGTAAAGTGGCTAAACCGAAGATTGCTCCAACATTCACAACATGAGGTCTTGAAGCTCCCTCTGAAATGATCCCATCACCACTGAGAACAAAGAAGCTCAACAGAACCAAAACCCAAGACATTTTGGCTTTATCAGTTCCTGAAACACCAAGTTTGATAAACAAACAGCAAGTAGCAACTTCACAAAGCTAGAAACTTGTTATGGAAAAAAGAAAGTAGATTTGAGCAGAACTGAAAACAAATGGCACGAGGATGAAACCCTTACCTCGACCATTGAAAAGACAAGGGTTGGCAAGGAATTTGTGGCAGAGATGCCAAAACCCAAACCAATATCATCCTTTTAAAAACAAAACAAAAAGAGATTGGTTATATACAGGAAACATATAGCTGAAAGAAAGGCATGAGGAACACGCAAAAGGGCTTATAATAAGAGAAAAAACTAAAAGGGGAGAACAAGTGGGTCTTAAACAACATAAAGAAATGGATAACCAGAATACTAGATCTTGGGTATGCTAGAAGACTTGCAAAAAATGCAAATTTTTTGTAGTATTTGATTATTTTCTCTTTTTATTTATAATGGGTGAAGAACCTTAAAGGATGAAGTCAAGAGATAGAGATATGCCAGACGGAAAAAAAAAAATTCTAGGATACAAAGCATAATCAAATGTCCAGTATGAATAGTGTAAATCATGGGAGACTGTTGGATTCTTTTTTGAGGAAGTTCCACCAAAATTGGATAAAGGAAAATGAAAATCCACTCTCAAAAATCTTTAGTTTTTTGCAGTGCACCAAAGAACTTGTATGCTCATTAGCCGGTCTAGAGATTATTTTCTATAGGGTCAGAACATAAAAAACTATACAAAAATATCCGTTCATATCACCTACAAATATACCATATGCTCGTCCATTCATAGACTAAAATCTTTCACAACTGTTTTATTTGTAACTATGTCAAACAATTTTTTTAATAAAAATTTCTGATGCATATATATATAACATATTAAACCATCAGTTATAAATGGATTCTAGCTCAGTTATGTGTGCTGATTGCAGAATGTGTAGTCTTTTTGTATCAAATGATCATGTAGGAGTTAAGGATTACGTTCTTGGGTCTCTTATCAATTCAAAGTTTTAGAATTTCTTGTCATTCAAGCTTCATAACTCTTGTAGAATTTCTTCTCACACAACCTCAAAATATTTCTCATTTTTTAAGAGACAAGTTCATGTGGGTCATTTGGGTAGATTAGATAGCATGAAGTTTATAGTCAAAGTATTCATGATAAACGTCTGATACTAAATTAATAGATGTAATATCCACATAAGGAAAATATTTTGGACAAACACAACCTAGCTCCATACGTGAGGGTCTTCTATATTGACACGCATTCAACTGTAAAACTATACTTTCTGTTTTAGTGTAATTGGCATTTTAATATTTTTATTAGAAAATTGTTAAAAATACTACTTTCCTAATATTATTTTATCTTAATTATTTTTACTTTTATTTTTTAAAAAAGAAAAAATACATTTATAACCCTTGGGTTAATTAATTTAAGACTTAGGATTTTAAGTTGAGGGGTGGGGTAGGGTGTGGTAGAGTTTAGGAATGTAAAATTTAGGATTTTAATTAATTTTTTTAAAAAATTTTGTTTTAAAAAATATCTATTTAATGAAGGTAAAAATGAAAAATGATACCAATAATATGGTAAACATGAAAATTCCCCATTTTTAGTTTGTGTCATACTAAATCATATTTTGGTAAAACTTAATGTTGTCTGAGATTTGTAACTAACTATAAAATATCACATTTTTAGTTGATTGAATTAGTTTTATTTAATAATATTTTTATGTAACCATGATAAGTTATATAAAAAAATTGTTTTATTAATATATGTGCATAAATCTTAAACACCAAGTAAATAAAACAAAAAAATGTATAAATTTATGCTTGTTAGTTATAAATTTATACTTGTTAGTTATTTTTATTTTTATTTAAATTAGTTTAAAATATAATATAGTTTTCATGCTGTTTATTAATGTTTTAAAAACTATAAAAAAATATTACAAAGATCAAAGTTATAGCAGAGTTTCATAAAATAATAAATTTAAGATGTAAGCAATCAAAGTTAAAACCAAAACTCAGTTTCCGGTTCGCTCTTGCCTCAATTATTGTGAATTGGGCGAAACGGAGTTTCAGTTGCATCCACTTTAATTACCAGTTTATCACTAAACCGTCGAACTGAACCGGCAAATGAAACGAATATGCCTAAAATTATACTGACCGAAAACTTGGGTTAAGGCCCACTAGATACAAAGTTGGCCCAACAAATTAAAAGGCGGCAGAACCACCTCCAGTCCCCCTTCATTTTTTTTACTTTTACTTCGAAGAAATTTTTGTTTTAGTCCTACATCATTTTTTATTCAAAATGAAACAGTAAAAAATCTATTCTATTAAAATAGAAGTCATGACTCATTTCATGTGTGATTTTTTTTGGACTATCACTAAAATATATTTCATTAAAACTAATAATAAAATCTTTATAACTAATTTAATCATAATATCTTTTGATATCTTTTCATTTTAAATATAAATACATATTAAAAATCTAACAAATCTGTTGAAAAAAGATTTTATCAAGATCCTAACATTCAAAAAGTTATGTAAATATTACTAATTGAGTAATTTCGAATTAGAAATGAAATTAACTATAAATTAATATATAAAATAAAAATTTTATTCTTTTCATCTATTTTATAATCATAATCTATAATATTAAAAAATTTATTATATTTAAGTAAATATTAAAAATTATATTAAATTGATCTATATTAATGTTAAAAATATGCAATACGTTGGCATGACGGGTTAACATTATGACGGGTTAACATTAGTAACAATATAACACATGTATAAAGTTAACATATTAAACTCTTATATATACAAAAATATATTATCTAAATAAACATCAAACAAATTTTAAACGGTAGTGCAACCTTAGAAATCGGATCAAAATTTAGTATAAATTAAATATAAAATAATTTTCAATTATATTTTTCTTACATATATTATTTTATTTAACAATCAAATTCAAATTCAATAAGATCAATTTATAATAAGAAACGATTGAAACAATTGATATTAACATGTAAACTATAAAATTATTGTATTTATAATATATATATATATATATGACTAACATTACTAATGATGTAAAATAAATATTTATAGAAAATAAAAATAAAACCCGCGCGGTTGCGCGGGTCGAAATCTAGTATTACTTTAAATTGAAGATCTACTTTTCATATTTTCATTTGAGATAAACTTTTCAGATTATTAATCGATCTTTATTTTTTTTATTTTTTACAAAAATAAATTATATATTAATATTATCCATTTAGATTCAAAAAATTTACTATTATTTTCATCTAATTAGAAGTTTATATTGTAAAACATATGAATGTTCATATAAGAAAATTTAACTCGATTCAAAAATTCAAAAATAAATAAACTTATCTCTTACTTCTAAATATTTTTGTTAATCATTTATAGAAAAAAAAACTTTATCTATGTTTTTTAACAAAATTGTGATGTTTTTATATTTTTACTCATATTATGTAATAAATTTATTATATGATAAGTTTAATTTAAATTAAATAAAAATTATGTTAGATTATTGTTAAAATAAAATAGTTAAGTAAAATTAGTAAATATGAAAAACGTTAATTTTTTATTGGTAATTAATGATAAAGTGAAGATCAAATATATTTGAAGTATATTTTTATAAGAAAGAAATGAAAAAAAATCATTGATGTGTATGTTACTTTTTTTTTCTTCACTTTGAAAACAAAAAGAATTTTTGAAGATAAAATGAAATTAACCATTGGAAATAATTTAAGGGATAAGTTTTTCTTAACGCAATAAATCCCTCTGTTCAGTTAGGATCAGATCGATCTGGGCACATTGCCTTGGGCCTAAATTTTGTTAAGGTCTGTTTATATAGACAAACTGTTAAATTGTAAAAAGAAAAGATTTGTGAAAGTTCTTTAAAACTGAATATAATCCTAAACATGTCAGATTCGGCCTAACTGAAGTTAACGGTCTCTAAGTTCCTCCATAACTTCCTTCCCAGGTAACATCTCTCCTTCTATCTCTTCTTCTACTTAAACCAACTCTATCTCTCACAGTCTCTCACTTCTAACTTTTTTTCCTTTATCCCGTCACTTTCTTAACGTGATCACAATGACCACCAATTATTTCGATTCTGATGATCCCAATTTTAACATACTTCTAACGCAATCACCACCATCTTCCCTAATCCAAATCTCCAACTTGCTTTTATCTCCAAGTTACTATCAAAACCACCGTTGCATTATCCTCTAGGTCTTCACCAAAACCAAAAATACTCCAAAAGGCCAGACCCAAATGCTCCCAAAACCACACGTTCATGTACCGAATGTGGCAAAAAGTCATGGTCTTGGAAAGCTCTCTTTGGTCACATGAGACGTCACCCTGAGCGTCAGTGGCGTGGCATTAATTCTCCTCCTAAACCACCAAGTCCCCACCGTGGCTTCATTCTCAAAACAACTCAACCAGAGATCACCAGTTCAGTGTCACTTCTGTCCGAGGAAGAATATGAAGTCGCATCTTATCCATTGATGCTGTCCTGTGCCACACCATCATCAAGTGGTGGTGAGCGGTTCGAGTGTGGAGGTTGCAAGAAAGTGGTTGGATCAAGTCTAATGAGTACAGAAGCTGAGTTGGCACAAGAAGACTCCTTTGGAGTGAAGCTGAGCTCGCAACCTGAAAAAAAGAAAAGAAGATGAGACGGTTAAGAGAATGTATGTAGAGTCTTCTTTACGTTAATGGTTGAATCATCTTGTAATTGGATCTTTAGGCAAATCATAAAAGTGTCTCTGCATTTGAGGCAAGTTCAAAGAAGTTTCATATATAGCCTCTCGTCTTGGTATTGTTACAGTTCGTATGATAAGCAAGAAGATCAAATTTTTCATTATTAGAGATATATATCTCACATCAAAAATTTAATGAGACATTAAGTAATATATAAAGGATTAATGCTAAGCTACTTAGTACCAATCTATATTATTAAAACAGAAATACAAATCTGAAAATGCTAAAATTTAGCCATTTATTACAACAGTACTTAAAGCTATTAATGTTTTAATAAAGCTACAATTAAGGAATGTTGTCTTATCTAAATTAACTTAATCAATTTATTATATTATAATAAATGAAGCAGTTGATATTTTAATGAAGCTAATAATTAGAAATGTTGTCTTATCCAATTTTTAAAATATTTTCTTACATCTTCCTTTTTTTTTCTTTTTCTAATTACTTCATTAATTATATTTATTATAATAATTAACATCACTTATTTTACGTGTAAATCATAATAATTTCATATGTTTGAATAAAATTATTTCATTTATAACAAAGATTCCAACCGGTTAATAAATAGTTTTTATTTATTTACATTCATCCAAGTATCCATCCGAATAGAAATCGGTTTTTTAATATCGTTTTTTTGTTGTTCTAAATCTAAACTACATGTAGATATTATAAATTTTAAAACGGGGTTTGAGTTGATCCTTCCGGGTCCGGGTAGGTTAATATGAACCTAAAAGTATTCAAATAACCTATATGTTTCAAAATATCATTAAAGAAAATATAAATACATAAGTAAAAATTTATATTATAGATTTCATGTGCTAAGCTTTTAATAAGATATATGAATTTATAGAAATAATATTATACTTTTGTTAAAGATATTCCAAACTAATTCTTTTATTAATTGACAAAAACTCATATGTAAACAAATGACATTATTCTTACAGGGATATAAATTTTATTATACAAATGACGATTACAAATGAATAACCATATTACGTTTGTTGACTTTATATTTATTTCTAATTAGTCAAGATAAATATATTTTTATATATTATATCATCATGTAAAAACATATAACTATATCACGAAATAAGATTTAAATTAACACCCGCTCGGTGAGCGGGTCCAACTCTAGTCTATATTATTAAAACAGAAGTACAAATCTGAGAATGCTAAAATTTAGTCATTTATTACAACAGTAATTAATGAAGCTATTGATGTTTTAATGAATCTACTAATTAGGAATGTTGTGTTATCCAAATTAATTAATCGATTTATTACACTATAATAAATGAAGCAATTGATATTTTAATGAAACTAGTAATTAGGAATGTTGTCTTATCCAAATTTTAAAATATTTTATTACATCTTCTTTTTTTTTACTTTTTCTAATTAATTCATTAATTGTATTTATTATAATAATTAACATCACTTATTTTACGTGTTAATCATAATAATTTCATATGTTTAAATAAAATTATTTCATTCGTGACAAAGATTTCAACCGGTTAATAAATAGTTTTTATTTATTCACATTCATCCAACTATCCATCCGAATAGAAATCGGTTTTTTGATATCGTTTTTTGTTGTTATAAAACTAAACTACATGTAGATATTATAAATTTTTAGACGGAGTTTGAGTTGATCCTTCCGGGTCCGAGTAAGTTCATATTATAAATTTCTAGATGGGGTTTAAGTTGATTTAAATTAACACCCGCTCGGTGAACGGGTTCAGCTCTAATTGATTTTAAGTTGGAAGCTCATAATAAACTTGAATCTATCTCCTAATTAATATAACCATATCTGACTGGGTATATAGGTCGTGTTTAATCTTCTGACTAGATATAATTGTCGTATTTGACTCGCTTGACCGAATATAAATGTCTTAAAGTTCCGAAATTTCTAAACGATAAAAGTCCGATGTGGGATATATATCCCTAATATCCATCTTAAACTCTTATCAGAGTCACAAGGCCATTAAGGGAAGCTCGTTACGTTTTTCGAGGCATCATAAGTGTGGTATTTGTTGTAGGAGGTCACGTGAGATATCACTGGGAGAAGGAAGGGGAGACGATGGTCGGTGGTGCCTTGGATCTGAATGTTCCTGGAACAACACAGGATCTTTCTACTTCAGACAAATCAGGGTGTTCATTAGATCTTAGGTTAGGACTTTAAAATAGTAAATATACCTATAGTTATATTGGATGCTAGCTTCATATATATTTAGGAGTAGGCGATTCACCTTTACTCATGCACATAGATATCAATATTAACAAAATAGAAATATTATAATAATTAATTAATAGTTTACTTTCAGTTTTAAAGTATTTATCAATTTATGTATGATTTGTTATAAATAATATTATTTTAACTATACATGTAATTTGGGTATATAATGTCTAGTTTTTTTTGGTTATTATTTGCCTGTATTAGGTTACCTATGCCTCTCTAAATTTGATCCTTTTGTATTCTTAATAGATTAAAATTCTGATTAGTTTTGTTATTTTCATTTAGTTTGGTTGTTATTCTAGATTTTTTAATAAACTTTAGTAAATTTATGTATAATTTAATATATGCTGTTTTGAGAATCAAATCTTTATATATAAAGAAGTGTTTGATCCCTCCTGAGGCTGCCACCTCATCAAATCAAGCAGCCTGGGCGCGACACCTGTCTCTATTTTCCAAAACTCACCGTTTCATTTAACGAAATAGAGAAAAATTTGGGCTTCTGTTAATCATATGAATAAGAGCCCACATTCTTAGAGGCCCAATAGTCTTCATCTCTTTCACGCTACAATTAGGGTTTCTGTTCTTCTTCCAAATCTGTAACTGATCAAAATTATTTTGTTCTCACACAGCTTCAATGGTGTTTCGATGGTTTGGATGACTAAACTCGAGATGAAGAATCTCTTTATTTGTCTCCACCCGTGTCATCTACCCTTTTTCTCTACTCAATTGAAACGACCAAGTTACAGATTCATTGCCATCGTTGCCTTCTTAACTCCATAGACGGACGTCTAGCACGATCGCGACATTTATTGTGAGTTATCCCTCTCCAAAGCAGTTTATTCTTCACCTATAACAAGGTGAACTTTGTTCACTTGAACAACATCCTCATAATCTGTGAAAACACTAAATCTATATATAGATTCTCTTTGAAATTGCTAACTCTTCCATCTTTCTTTTTGATCTGAAAGCTTGTCGATGCTCCTCCACCGTGGAAGTGCGGTTCTGAGAAGCAATGTCAGGCGTGCAGGAGAACTGATGTCTTTGATATGATTTTACTGGATTCTAAGGTAAATCTGTTTTTGATCTCATGTTCAGAGTGCTTTATGTTCATAAACTCATGTTCAAAGTGTTTTTGAAGGGATGTTAGATGTGTTCTTAAGCTTCTTATGTTCATAGTCTTCTTATGTCATTAAAATGATGTTCATAGCTTTCTTGAACTAAACATTATGAAACTGTTATATTCAAATTTTAATTAATCTACTTCTGTGAGATTTATTTAAAAATCGTTTGTGATTTTGTGATTTAACTCATGTTTATAGTCATCTTAAACGCATGTTTACAGTCATCTTAAACGCATGTTTCATATTTTCTTAAAATCATGTTCATCATGTTTTCTTGATCTTAAACACATGTCCATGTTGTTATGAAATTCAACAGTATCAACCTGTTATATTCTGATATTTATTATTTTGAATGATTACTTTTGTAATCGTTTACAAATAGCGGTTTCTTTCTAAATGTGTTTCAGGTGACCCTTATGCAAGCAACCATGAATGTGAGCCGGCTAGCAACTTACAGGCTGTATCTCTAGGCCGGTTCAATGTATTTTGTCACCGATTTTGATGTAACTCGGTGTAATCAAAACTTCAGGTTCTCAGACTCCTCTCTGCTGATTCCTTCAGTGACTCTACCACTTTTGATGAGTTAACTGAACCTGTGCTTCTCCAATATCTGAAGAATGTTTCAGGTTCTGTAAACACAACGAGCTTCTTGGTCTAGCCAACACCAACACTCCACTTCTAGGTATTCCTCCTATAATTTGTTCATCAGTATAGCTTGATAAGATATTAATATTAATCCTCACACAGATATATTGGCGATATAACTGCTGTTAAGAGTATTGTAACTGATCCTCCAGAAGACAAAGCCGTGTAATGGCAACAATTAAAATGGATGGATAATTCACCTTTCCATATTAAGCTTTCAAGATTTTTCATAAATGCTATGTATTTTAATATATACATACATGTTGACCACATTTGAATACTACTTGCAATGATGTGTCTCTCACAATGAGTTTCTTCCACAGACAAGTTGTTATATTCAAGTTGTTATATTCAGATTTAGTAGTTTCTTCTAAGATGGCCAAGAAAGCGCGCAAGGGATGAGTTGAGCTCATTAGAGTTCTGGCCATAGTATTTCGTTTTTAAATAATGATTTCGCATCTGCTTTTTTTTTTGGGTTTCGAGTAAGTTTGTTTATGTTTGGTCCAGGTCCTATTAATAAAATGTTTTTGGTTTAAATTGGTTTATATATTAACTACATGTCATTCAATTATTAATGTTCGGTTTATTGGACCTGTTCTACGAATAGTCAACCCTCAGTAACAATTGTTTCCACTCACGGACCAATTTCCGTACTTCTCAATTTCCCATTTCAGTGTTTTTTATTTTTAGTTGTTGTGTTTTGCTTTATCTCACCTTTCAGTGTTCCATTGTTTTTTATAAGAAATGCAACATTAACTTAATAACTATGAACTATATGATTCGATAGAAAAAAAAACAACTTACTCTAGATATTGAAAAATAAGATTATAAATAGATAATATTTAATCTTCTAACTAAAATCAGTATAAATTGTTTACAAAAAAAAAAAAATCAGTATAAATAATATTATGACATTATAAACAGATAATATTTAATCTTCTAACTAAAATCAGTATAAATAATAGGGTTTTCTGCAAAAAAATCCTCGACGATGATTTTTTTTGCGTATTAAACCGCAAACTTGAAAACTCACAGGTCAAACTACGAAGTCGTGGTCAACCCGCAATATAACCCTCGGTCGTGTATAGATGTATAAGAGTGTGTATATTTTTAACTGATATCAAAACTACGTCGTTTTGATTAATTTTTTTTTGTAAAAATGCAGAACAAGAGAATCGAACCCTGGTCTCGAGCTTAACACAACGGTGACCAAACCATTTATGCTGCCAAATTTCTTTGGATTAGTGTAGACACAATCTTTTTTTATTCTTTGAATGTATTTTTTTTCTTTTGTTCTTCTTTTCTTTACATTTCACAGAAAATTTCAATTTATATATCTTTTTTTAGATAATAAAAACATTTCAAACATACTCCAAAATATTTTTAGGTGAATTTTCTATTATTTAAAGTTCAATATTTTAAATATTTTTTGCAATTTTTAAATTATTGAACTTTAATAATAGAAAATTCACCTAAAAATATTTTGGAGTATGTTTGGAATGTTTTTATTATCTAAAAAAATATATAAATTGAAAATTTCGGTGAAATGTAAAGAAAAGAAGAATAAAAGGAAAAAATACATTCAATAAATAAAATAAATTATGTCTATACTAATCCAAAGAAATTTGGCAGCATTAATGGTTTGGTCACCATTGTGTTAAGCTTGAGACCCGGGTTCGATTCCCTTGTTCTGCATTTTACAAAAAAAATTTAATCAAAACGACGTAGTTTTGATATCAGTTAAAAATATACACACTCTTATACATCTATACACGACCGAGGGTTATATTGCGGATTGACCATGACTTCGTGGTTTGACCTGTGGGTTTTCAAGTTCGCGGTTTAATACGCAAAAAAAATCATCTTCGAGGGTTTTTTTGCAGAAAACCCTAAATAATATTATGACATATTTAAATACTAAAAAACTAATGACTATGTCTTAAATTCAGCACCGCAAATATGTTAAATACATGGACACTAAACCTTTTCTCTAAATGTATTCTATTTGGATGTCTTGAAGAAGAAGTCATGATTAAGTCCTGTTACCCAGTGTTTCTGATAGAATTGTTATGACTTAGAATCCATATGAGCTCTGCCATCTCTATAGAACTGCTGAGTTTTTAACTTTAGAGTCCGTAAGAACTATAAGTACTATGTTCCGTTTAGCATAGTTTTTTTAATTGGTTTTCTATTTTTACACTTTCCCACCAGATGTTACATTCTCATTTTCAATAAATAAATTATCCTCGCCCACGTGCATTGTCTTTATACTTCAAATTAACAGCTATAACTTAAGTTCCTTTAAAATGCAATGAACAACCTTCTTTACAAAAGAGACATACCAAACCGTAATGCACACTTTACTTTCAACTTAAGATACTTCAAATAAGTTTATAGGTATAGAGTCTGCAGCTTAAATGTTCACATGCAAATAGGGTTTAAACCGAGTGCTGAATATGCATGCCCACTCCTTAAGAGCCCAAATTACAACAACTCACAATTAATCAACAAATTATGAATTAATAATTATGAAGAAAATAATACAATAAGAAAGCCACAAAAAACTCATACATAATCCCTACAAACTCTAATATTATTTACAACCATATACGTTAATATATACCGCTCTTGCAAAAACGAACATAAAATACATACAATGAAAATATACAGTTATATAGTTACATAGATCATGTGTAAACTATATCCCGCGCGTAGCGCGGGCCGACCCTAGTAAAAAATAAACTTAAGTTTTGATCAATTCAAAGATCCATAAATAAATATAAAAATAATCTTTTGGAAACTCATGAATGTATAAATTTTACTAAAAACTAAAACATAGCAATTGGTTGATATTTTATTTCCATTTATTAATATGCTTGGAGTCATTTTCTATTTTTTCTGAATATAAATAAATAAAATATTATTATAGATAATATATGTTATTATTTTCATTAGATATTAGTTTTGGGAGTAAGAATTTGGATTGGCATAGTTATTTATTTGTGAATATTTATTAAGATATATTCCTTTAAATTGAAGTATGTTTTTTTATTCTAATTAAACCAAACCAGATTAGTTTTATTCATTACATGAGTTTGGTTCTCCATCTGAAATGTGTAAATATATTTTTATAATATTATGTATATTTTAAGTCAATTTGTAAAAAGTAATAAAAATAGATAAACTTATGAATTTTAATATAATATTGAAATTTGTATATCAAAATTAAAAAAAAAATCTTTTGTAAACTATAAGTAGTGTATACTTTCGATATATATCATAAAATTTTGAAATTATTTTAAATAATCTTAAACATGAAAATAAAATTAGTTTGGATATTATTATTAAGGATAAATAGGATGGTAAAAATATAAAAGATAAATTAAAATATATTTGTAAGATATAATACTATAGTTCATTAAAAGATTTTTAGTATTGGTAAGATATAATACTATAGTTCATTAAAAGTATACTGATTTATGCTATTTAAAATATATTTGTACTTATTTGATCCAAATAGACTTGTAGTAAAAAATCTATTTTATAAATAATATTATTTAGTATTTTAAATTAAATATAAGAATATTTCAAATTATTTTGAAAATAAATTCCCAAAATATTTTTTTCAAATTATTTTTGAGAAATCATGTTATATAAGTAAAAAGGTAAGTTGCTTTAATAATTTATAGATATCTTGTTTGACACAAATACAAAAAGTATAAATCAAAATTTTAATTTTAACAGAAAAATATTATGCAAAACATGAAGAAAACATCTCAGTAGTATTAATTCTAAAATGTTTTTAGTTAAAGATATTTTGGTTTATATTACTAAAATTATTTTTAATCATCTGAGAAAATAGCTTGATATAAAATAAAAAATTTATCATGTTTTGGTTCTAACAGACAAATCTAAGTGAAAAGCTATTACAATTAGTTCCTCTAAAACCTCGATGCATTAACACATTATTCGGATTGTTTTAGCAAATAAATGATTGTAATCATTTTTTCTTTTACAAATCTGAGATAACAAATAGCATTTGATCAACAAGAAAACTGTAATTTTGATAAATAGATTGGGTTTTCTACCTTATGAAATAGTTGCATCAAATATGAAGGATACACGAAACAGATCCGATCACGTGACGGCGAATACAATGTAATTAATCTGTTTTTGGAGATGGTGGTGGTGAAAGAATAGAAGGAGTTGTTGAGGAGAAGTCGTCATTGGCAGAGCTGGCCCTACAAATTTAAAGGCTACAAATCAAAATTAAAAATGTGGACGAAATGAATCAAGGGGATTCGAACTCGCGACCAGACTGTGAGACATTGGCCATATAAACTATTAGACTAACACAAATATAAAAAAAAATGTGACCGATATTTTACTTGTACAAAGGCGACCGGAATCCCATGCTTCATCTGCTTGGGCCCAGGGCCGCCTCTGGTCGTTGGAAGTGTATTGCTCCACTGTCTAGCTTTTTCTTAGTATTGCTGTTGGCGTTGAATTAAAAGATTAAAAAAAAGATATTTAAAGAGTTCTAAATTTTCAAAAGTTAGAAAGCTTTTCATTGGCAAAGATGGATATGATAAATAAGAATTGACAACAAATCTTAGCTAAAATATTTTGGTGTGTGGTTTAATAGTTAAATTATTGAAAATATAACAGTGTTCGTAATAGTAGAATGGTATCCACCTAATATTCTTTATGTGTATGTAATATATATAAACAAAGTATAAAACTATAAATAAACTAAAATATTAATTTTGATTATATTTTAGCTGACTAAACTGTATGTCTTTTTAAACATCTGAAATCAATGGGTACAATATTCTGTAAATAACATCTATAGTCTAAACATAACTATGTCTTTAGGTAATGTAAACTGTAACTTATTAATTAAATCCAGATCCGGTATGGAAAAAAAAAACAAGATGAGATTAAAAACCTGTCACTATAACATATATACGGTTAAGTATAAGTATAGCAGATTCTAATTATGTGGGGAGCACGTCACCGTGATTTTTAAAGATATATTATAACTAGACTAATCAAAACAATTCAGTCGATTATTTAATGGGATTAGTTTATATTTTCAATACAAACCTAACCATACTATTTTCGAAAATCAGAAATAACAAATTATTAATTATAGTATAACAGTTGATCTTTTTAAAATCGTTAGATGATAGTTAAATGTTTTATGAAATATTACTGTTAAACGGATGTTTAAGGCGATTTTGAATAATTAAACTATTTAAAAAAAATATCAGTTTGAATATTATTTCGTTCATATTCAGACTTATCCTAAATGTCGACTAAACCAATTTTTAGACACTAATAACAGTTATATCTTTAACTTCTAGTGTGATGCCACAGGGGATGGCGACAAAAGCAATATTTAATTACTTGGCTTTCATTTTAAAAGTCATTAAACGGTGTGACATCATCTTCCATTGTCGCTGGCTTTCCTTCACAAAATAGTATTATAGTATTCACGTTAATTTATTGTTAAAAGAAACAGCACTTACGAGATGATTAGTAAGTAGTTCTTTTTTAGCACAGAAAAACAAATTAGTAAAGTAGTTACATAGTAATTAACATTCCCCTTAAAGATTTGGCGCCACTTAATTTATCTTAACACGCATGTACACATATATACACTCATGACGTTCATGGTTTTGATAAATGTTACAATAGCAAAGTTTTTTTTTTTTTTTTTTACAATAGCAAAGTTTTTCATCTCTTAGCTAATAAGGAGGTTAAATTATGTAATTAAGGACTGAAACTGATGTTTCCAGAAAAGCAACATGTATAGGACCTGCCTGCCGGATTCAAACAAACAACTCCACCAAGATAAACTTGGTCCTAATATAGAAAAAAAATAGATAGAGATTTCGTGCACGACATTAATAATTTTCTTATAATTAGTAAACTGATGAATATTATACGAGAGAACTTATAAGTTATCATAAACACAAGGATGACTATGTATTTATAAATAAAAGGAAAAATTATGGAGATTAAAGTAAGAGACTATATAGTTAATGACCCTTTTATTAAGTCAGGTCTTGGATGCGGCGAGTCGGGGATCGGACTATGAGGCAGGGACGATGGCTCCTCAGATCATTGAGAGACGTTTGATCCTTAATTTTTGGAGGAAATTGGCTTAACTTAACCCTTATTCTCCCCTTTCTAAAGCCTGACCCTATGGTGATTATTCTATAACTTACAAACCATTAGTCAATTGTACTCTCCAATGTATGAATTTAAGAATTTATAAGTGAGAAAACACGTGTATTTGACTGGATTGGAGGATTAATTTACTAATCTTGAAATTCTCAAAGTACATGTTGAAGTCGCAGGAACAACTACGTACGTTGTATCCAAAAAGAAGCCTATATTTTTTACAAAAAAAAAAAGAAGAAGCCTATATGTATATGGTTAATTTACTAGAGTTCTGCGTTTTTATAATCTAGCTATACCGCATTAGAAACAGTGGCGGAGCCAAAGAGACATGGGGGTCAACTGACCCATGTCAATTCTAATATTTGCTATTTAACATAAACATATAATTGCAATATACACTGATTAATTGATTCATATTTAATGGTTTGACTTGATAATTGTAAATCTTCTAATCTGTATATGTATATAATTTTGATCTCGGTAGATTTTGTTTTTACTGGTTAGAAATTAAACACGTCTAAAGTATTGTATAACATTTTTGGACCGATAATTTACTGTATAATAAGGAAATGGTGATTCTTTTTCACTGATTTTGCACCAAATTTCACTTTTGTTTTTAAATGTTAATTATCATTTAAAAGCATATTAGAATGTCTTATATTATAAATTGAGATAATTCAACATTATGTAAAAGATACAAGCATTTTAATTTATTGTCAACTGGAAGTCAAAAATCGCATAAAAATTATATATTCAAATCACATGAAATGTTTAAGAATTTATATATTCAAATCATATCACTGGTTTGTTATAGAAAGTTATGTTTATTTCAAGATTATATATGATTTTTTGACAACATTTATACGAGAGTTTGAACTCAGATGATAACACTGTGACAATATTAATACAAATTACAACAATTATCTTTTGGTTAAACATGTTATACTCTTAGTAACTTCTTATTTGTGGTACTTTGCGGTAAAGTGAGTATATATATCCAAGTTAATTATAAATTTCATGTGTAGATCCAAAATTAGTGTTCAGTGTAATCCAATGTCAAGTGGTTTCCTAAACGTCCATTAGTCTTCTCTATGCAAAAATAACTATTATAACTAGTCTAGTATACTTTCCGTACAACACAAATTATAGTTCTAATTCAAAATAGAAGTTAATCATTTGTTGAAAAGAGAATTCACTAGTTTAGTTGATGTGTGAATTCCGTGACAAGTTAAATAAATTTAAGAGCATCTCCCTTTTGGTCTTGTCCAACATAGATTTGCAAAAAAAAAAAAATTGTAATGGTGCTTCTTACACTTTAAGCAATCTATTTCAAATTCTTAATTAAGATCTTTCTTTAACACAAGAGTATCCTCTCAAATTTAATATGTTTGTTGCAAATGCTCTCCTTCTTCTTTATATAGAAGAATCCAATGCCTATATAGCTACCACCAAAAAAGACAGTACGATGTATCAAATCTCGGTGCACAAAAAAAAAATGTATCAAATCTCGTTTTACGAAACATATATACACATATTATTGTAAAGTAAGCTATTTACATCCTGATAGGTAATACTTTGAATGTTATTTAATATTTAAAGCTTAAATGATCTGAATATCATGTTTTTATTTATTTAAAATGATGGTTATAAGTTTGTGTAGTAAAATTAAGAGGAAAAAAGCTTGGGTGAAAAAATACGCTTCCTGAAATTATGTGTAGTTTATCGCAAAGAAACTATGGTTTTGCGTTATAATTTTCGCAAAGAAACTATGATTTTTCATTTCACATTAAGCCCAAAAAAACATATGTGATACCTATGAGATTTAACTGACTCGGGTAACAAACAAAAGAAATTCACAGTAATATTTTGGTATTTAATTTCTTATACTGTCTTTCTTAGATCCATATTTGTATATTCTTTGCACGTCAGCTATGTTAATTTTATTTTATCTAAGACACTGTGTAATACATCAATTCTATGAACTTTGTGAAATGTCTCAAGAAAAGTACTTGTTATTTAGCTTCAATAATGCAAATAAGTCCTAAATGATTACACTATATAGCTGGCATTAAAGATGAAAAGTAAGTATCATTTTTCGTTTATTTTAAATAGGTTTGCTATTTATCATAGAAAAAACAATTCAATCAGCTAGTGAAAAAACCCTACTTCACTATCTTCTTCCATGATTCGGACTCACATGAACTCCATTTGAAAGCATGGAATTAGTTTGATCCTACGATTGTTTCTGCAAACTCATTGTTACTTTTTAGCAAAAGAGAAAAAAAAAAACTCAATGTTACTTGGATCTGTCTACATGGATTTTCAGTCAGACGTGGTTGAGAAAAATCCATAAAAAGATCCACAGACGATGCTCTATGTATATCGTTTATGGAAATCTTATTGGTACGTGGAACCGTTTTTTTTTTTTTATTTCTCTTGATGCTAGTCTGATGGTACTGTAATGTCTTTGCTAATTTTAGAATTTGTTTCTGGTAAGTTATTCTTGCTGACAGAATTTCTGGTTAGTAACCGGTGTTTTTCCTCCTATCCCATAATGTGGAGGTTACAATTGAGTTTTTGATTACGAAAGAATTTTTTTTTTTTTTTGTGACACCAAAGAAATATTTTTTTATATGTCTTATCGATTGATTTGGTTGATCTTAAAAAAAAAATGCATTTATTATTATAGAATGGAATAATCTGAAAACGTACCAAAATGTATGTTTGATCCAAATTTAAAATACTAGAAATATAGTCCCCGCGCAAGCGCGGGGCCGAATCCGTTTTTATGTTTTATGTGTGTATGAGATTTTGTTGTTCGTATCTTGTCTAAATCTTTGTTTTTTTTTGCGTATTGCATTATTGGAGTCATCACTTCCATTGAGTTCACTTTCATTTGTTATTTCTTCAAGTGAAGTGTAATTTAAGTGTAATTTTCATTAGAAAACCGAATAAAAATCGAGAAGATTACGACATTAAGTTATGTACATAAGATGGTTTGAAGATCACGAAGTTTAATCCCTAAAAATTTTTGTACTACTTTTTGAAAATTCTAATTTATATGTAGAGATGAAATCTTTAATTTGTTTGTTGACATTGAATAATAATGTAACGTCCCGACCGTCCACGGTTAATGGGCTGCCCATGTCCTCGCTCTCGACCCGTGGATCCCATCCCATCTAACGATCGGTTCGTTAATTTTTCCAAAGTCTCCAAATCATTGTTTATTGACCCTACAATCACCACCTGACTTTCCTCGTGTTTTGGATTCACTCGCATGGTATTGTGAATCATTTCCCGATAGGTCATTCATCCTTTCACTATACCAACCTAAGCACGCTTAACTCTGGAGTTCTAAACGGATGTGTGACGAAAAAGGTAAGTCAACTTTAGTGACATAGATAGCTAAATCAATTCTCTTAAGCCTTTTATATATATATATATATATCACAGCTCAGGATGTTACAATTCACTTCTTTTGAAAGAACAAAACGTCCTCGTTGTGCCCCACGACAGGTCCCAAGTTTCCTCTCGGGTTAAAATCGAAATGACTAACCAGCTCTAATACCACTTGTAATGCCTCGACCGCCATGCCTCATTCAAAATAAGTAAAAATTCCCCATCATTTTAAAAAAAAATCTCTTGTACTTGAGTTGATTATGTCAATTAAATAAACACTGAAGTGAATCTTTTAGCATGCAACATACGATTTAAAAAATAAATGTGAAACCCACTTAATGTTGATGTGGACACCCTTAGAAAAGATCAAACTGTAATATTATTATATAAAATTTGGTTTCTAGTTTACAAAATCTCATGTAGCTTAGTTGGTTATGTCAATCATATAAACATTGAGGTTAAGGGTTCGAATCTCATAACATGCTATATATCATTTTTTTTTTTAAAATATGTGGCATCCACTTAACGCTGACGTGGCAGCATGGGAGAGACTCAACTCTCCCATTATAATATAGATTTTTTGACTAATACTAAAAATAGAGTGTTCTACCATGTTAATTACACAGATCAAAGCTCCAACTCTTACTAGCTAAATAGTGATAACTTAGTTTTTAAGAAAAATTGAACACATAGCCTATATGGATAAACACAGAATTGGAAATTAATAATGGTCAATTCATTAATGGTATTTTGTTATCCAGACCTTAAAGAAGAGAGGTTCTCCATGAAAAGAATGAAGATTGTCATCAAATCCTAATAATGTTTATTGGGAAATTTTGATGTTTACCACATTATTGGTATTACTTTTCATTTTTACTTTTATTAAAAATACATTTTCAAAAATATCATTTTTAAATGGCAATTTTTTTTAAAATTAATTAGAATTTTAAATTTTACATTCCTAAATCATACGTATTTTATCTCTACCCCTCTCTAAATTTTAAGTCTTACGTTAATTAACCGAAATGATTAAATTAAAAATAAAAAGTGATATAAAGAAAATAGTATTTTTGATAATTTCTCTATTTATTTGGTAGGGCCTCATGGAATATTCAGAATCATTTAGTAAAATCAATTTTCAGCCGACCGAAGTTGAAAGCGAAGAAAGAACATACTAGGTTTCATCTGTTAGCCTATAAAACTTTCATTAGGAAAGCTTGGTTATACTTCGTACTCTCTCCGTTATAAAAAGATATTTGCTTTAGAAAAAAGTATTGTTTCAAATAGATGTATTTTTCATATTTTCAACATATTTTTTGTCAACTAATAATGAAAAATTATAAACTTCAAAAACAGTAATTACATTTTTTGAAATTTTACTAGTTTAAAAATATAGAAAATATAAAATTACGAAAAATATGCATCAAACTAAATTTTAATATGTTTTATTAATAAGTGTGAAATTTCTAAAAGGTGTATTATTTTGAAACAAAAGAAACATTTTGTTAAGGTTTCATTTTCCATATGTTAATGTAATGGTTTTACTTTCGATCGATCTTGTATTTCCTTGTAAAGTATTATTAATATCAATAAATTATTTGCCAAAAAAATATATCATAGTTTAACCTTTTCGTACTGAAATCAATACAAAACTTAATTTTACAAAATAAGAGCGACTATTGGCAAAATATTTTAATCTGCATCCTTGTATATACACACACATATATATATATATATATATATATCACATTTAGAGAGACTTAAATAAACCAACATGCAAAATTCAGAAACCAAAGTAAGAGAGAGGAATAAAGAGCCATTGTTTATGCAAAGAGACAATTAAGAAAATTTCAAACTATTAACAAGCAAATAAACAATTAAAATTAGGGCTGAGGTCACAGAGGGATTATTGTTTTAATGATAAGTTAAACAAAGAATCTCGAAGGTCAAATTATTAATGAAAACTTGTTCAACATGACAGACATTGTCTTCTGCAAGAATCTTTCTCCCTCTTTAACTAATGATACAGATCAGAGTTTAACCAATGAAACAGAACAAAGTACACACGCTTGCTTACATAATCAAAATTTTATTATTATTCTAATTCATACATACAAAATAAAAATACTAATACCAGCTACATATAATTATGAGAACAAACAAACATCTCAGCTATTACAAAACCACAACTTCAACTTCTTCTTTTCATCTCTTTCTCTATTCTCATCTCTTTCTTTTGCAGAAGAGAACAGAGAAACAAAAGATCTTTTTTTCTTTTCTTTTTTTTTCCTACTGCAGGTGGGTTTACTTTTAAAATTTTTAAGTGTGAAATATAAGAACAGTAGAGAGATCTTATTGGATGGTATAAATCGGGTCCACTTTGTTCTTGGGAAAGATTCTGCACGCCCACATGGTGAGATTAAAATAGTGTAATAGTACCCTTCTTCACGTACTTGTGTCTAGAGAGAAGTGGTGATGATAATATCATCTATTTGAGCAAATTAATTTTTCACAGCTTCTTTTTTTGTTTTTTTTTTCTTCAGAATCTTTTCATCATTTATGTGTGTGTTGTGTACGAATAAACAGAGACCAAACAACATCTTTATTACTGAAGACAGAGCAAGACTAATTTTTTTGTTTTCTGTCAGTTTATTTACTTCTTATGAATGTTTGAAACTCAAAGTCAATTCCTCTTTTTGAGTTTCCTGAGAACTTTCTCTACTTGCTCAAGTAATCTGATCTTGATAAAAAAAAGTAAGCAACTCTGTTTTTTCTTTTTTGTAGTTGAAAGATTGCTTTGTTCTTTGGATACTTTTGTCATGGAGCATCATAAGATTTTCTCTCTTTATTTTTTGTTCTTTGGAAAGTGATGTCATGAAGCATTAGATTCTTAATTTATGAATTCCATTCTCTTTTTTTCTTCTTCTGTGTGGCATTTACTGTCTGCTGGAAAATTTCAATGAACTTGTCTTTTAAAGGGCTCCAATAATTGGCCCTCTTGGAGTTTCCATGTCTATTGGGGAATATTGTACTTGAAGCTGATGTTAGTACCTGATTTCAAGTCAACTCTCTTCTAGCTTTTATATATTTATAGCCTCTCTCTGTGATCTCACAACCCTCTCTTAAAGTCTATTTATATACATGTTGAAATGTACCTTTGATCTTGGAGTTGACAAACACTGAGTTTTGCATTTATCCTTCTTCTTCTTTTTCTCTTCTCTTGTTATTGTGTTGGGTTTTGATCATTTTTATGCAACCTTTGATTGCAGATAGGTCATATAGACACCTAAGAAAGGAATCATAAGGAGACCTCAAAGAAGCTTGTTCTTGCCGGTTCATGTAGAACAAGTCTTTTGAGAAAGTTGAGAGTTGTGTTAAGCTTCTGGTGGATTCAAGACTGAGTTAAAGAAAGAAAGAAGAGATTCTTTTTATATGGAAGGTAGTGGTGGTGGTGGTGGAGATGGTGGTTTCTTACCCAATTCTAGCTTTGGTGCATTTCCTGAGACGGCTATGGATATGGATTTCATGGAAGAACTTCTCTTTGATGGATGTTGGCTTGAGACAACAGATGGTAAGAGCTTGAAGCAGACGGCTGGACAATCAGCTACCAACATGAATGACAACAACAACAACAACAACTCTCTCCTTTATGGCTATCAATTTGCTGAGAACCCTTCTCAAGATCATATCTCCAACGAAGACACAAGGAGAAAGTTTCATCCAATAACACAAGGTTGTTTCAAGATGGAAGATCTCACCACTCAGCCGATGACTCAAGTAACTTTTGACCAGTCTGCAGCTATGAGTTCTGCACAAGCAGAGAAGTTTCTCCTTGAAGAAACTGAGAGAGGTAGAAGATGGTGGATTGCTCCAAGAACAAGCCAAGGCTCTTCTTCATCTGTGAAAGATAGACTAGTACAAGCTATAAAGGGTCTTAAGGTGCAGGACAAAGACTTCCTCATACAGATATGGGTGCCAATTCAACAGGAGGGCAAGAACTTTCTCACCACTTTGGAGCAGCCACACTTCTTCAACCCAAAATACTCAGGCCTTAAAAGATACAGAGATGTCTCAGTGTCTTATAACTTCTTGGCTGATGAGGATTCCAAGGAGTCTGTAGGTCTCCCTGGCCGTGTGTTCCTTGGGAAATTACCTGAGTGGACACCTGATGTCCGGTTCTTCAGAAGTGAAGAGTATCCACGGATCAAAGAAGCACAAAGATGTGATGTTCGTGGCTCATTAGCCCTTCCTGTGTTTGAAAGTGGTAGTGGGACTTGTTTGGGTGTTGTTGAGATTGTTACAACAACTCAGAAGATGAATTACAGACCAGAACTTGAGAATATCTGTAAAGCTCTCGAGGTTTTTTTTTCTCTTCCTTTAGTCTCACATTCTTTAAATTGGGTTTGTGTGTTTTTATAGCCTAAAGAGTTCTTCTGTGTGTTTTGCAGGCTGTTAATCTAACAAGTTCAGCCAACTTGAAATCTCCAAGCAGTGAGGTGTGTGTCAAAAATGTTCTCATAAACCAAATCATTTGTTAACTTTGTGTTGCTAAATGGTCATATGCTCTTTGTTTCAGTTTCTGCAAGTCTATAACCAGTTCTACTGTGCTGTAATACCTGAGGTATCAGTCTTTTTGACATCAGTCTGCAGATCATATGAGCTGCCTCTGGCTTTAACGTGGGCACCATGTGCTAGGCAAGGTAGACGTGGATCCAGACATTCTGATGAGAACTTCTCAGAATGTGTTTCAACTATAGATTCTGCATGCTTTGTACTCGACCAACAGAGTCATAACTTCCAAGAGGCATGCTCTGAACACCATCTGCTTCAAGGGGAAGGCATTGTGGGAAAAGCATTCAAAGCGACCAAACTGTTTTTCGTACCGGAAGTAACTACTTTCAGCAAGACAAACTACCCTCTTGCACACCATGCTAAGATCTCTGGTCTACATGCCGCTTTAGCAGTCCCTTTGAAAAACAAATTCAATGGTTCGGTTGAGTTTGTGTTGGAGTTTTTCTTTCCAAAACGTTGCCTTGACACCGAAGCGCAGCAAGAAATGCTCAAGTCACTGTCTGTGACACTGCAGCAGGATTTCAGGAGCTTGAATCTTGTCATTGACAAAGAGCTAGAGCTTGAAGTGGTGTTTCCCGTTAGAGAGGAACTTCTTTTCTCAGAGAACCCACTTGTTGATGCAGAGACAGGAGAGAGTCTGAAACCTTTGCCTTTGGAAGAGATCTCTCAAGAAGATTCCTCATGGATCTCACACATGATAAATGCTAACGAGAAGGGTAAAGGCGTGTCGCTTTCATGGGAGTACCAGAAAGAAGAGCCAAAAGAAGAGTTCATGCTTACATCTGGCTGGGACAACAACAATCAGATTGGTCCTGGTCACAGTAGCTTTCTTGCAGATGCTGAGCAGTTTCATAAGGCTTCAAACTCAGGACTTAGACTTGAAACTGATCCAAGTTTTGATTCAGCTTCCTTTGGTGTGGGACAAACATTGTTGGGAAGTAGAAGACCAGGTGAAAAGAGAAGAACAAAGACAGAAAAGACAATAGGTTTAGAAGTTCTTAGACAATACTTTGCAGGAAGCCTCAAAGATGCAGCCAAGAGCATTGGTGGTAAGAACACTTCTTGTTATTAATCATGTCTAAGTTATCAGTATAGATATTCACAAGTTTTCTTCATTCTTATGTTTGCAGTTTGTCCAACCACCTTGAAGAGAATATGCAGACAACATGGGATAACAAGATGGCCTTCCAGGAAGATCAAGAAAGTGGGGCACTCGTTAAAGAAACTCCAACTTGTGATAGATTCTGTTCAAGGTGTTCAAGGCTCTATCCAACTTGACTCATTCTACACAAGCTTCCCTGAACTAAGCTCTCCGAATGTATCTGGTTCTGGTACTGGTACTGGCACATCCTTGCAGAACAATGATCAGCCAAGTCATTTGGTTGCTCAAACCGAGAACGGTGTTTCAGTACAGGGAAATGCTGTGGCTCCAACTTCATCACCACCATCATCTTCTTGTAGCCACAGCTCTGGTTCAAGCACATGCTGCTCAACTGGAGCTAACCAAAGCACCAATACTGCAAATACCTCAAACACCATATCCACCTTGATGGCTGAAAATGCTGGCGCAATCTTGAAGAGAGCTCGTAGCGAGGTAAGACTTCGTACCGTGAGCCAGGAGGAAACAAAGTCTCTCTCTAGAACGCTTAGCCACAAAACATTCAGTGAACATCCTCTTTTGAAGAATCCACCTCGTGGCAAGAGCTTGAAAGCTGAAGGAGTATCTAAAGTGAAAGCCACGTTCGGTGAGGGCAAAGTACGGTTTAGTTTGCTTCCAACATGGGGCTTCAGAGAGTTGCAACAAGAGATTGCTAGGCGTTTCAACATAGATAATAATACTATTGCAACATTTGATCTTAAATACCTGGATGATGACAAAGAATGGGTTCTTTTGACGTGTGAAGCGGATCTTGAGGAATGTATCGACATTTATAGATCATCAAAGAGCAGCACGATCAAGATTAGCGTTCATGAAGCTTCTCAAGTCAAGCTGGGAGGCTCTTTTGGTAGCACTGGTCTTGGCCCTTCGCTATAAGCAACCAGGTAAGGTTGCACACGTCCTTAAAACACAAGGAGGTTCTTCTACTAATTTAATAGTGTGTTAGAAACAAGATATCACTCATCATTTTATAGACTTGGGGCATGGTTTGTAAGCATATTTTTAGTGCTCTGGATCATACCATTTTGCAAGCAGTAGTAGTGTACTGGTTTTATGCATCGTCTTGGCAGATTTTTTGTATAATAAGACGGTTGTATACCAGGAACATGCTTATTATGTATTTTATTTTCTGTACATCATTTGTCATATGGATTCTACTAAAGCTCTGCAAGTATGTCGTATTAACTAGTACTAGCTACTGGTCATCCAAGTTCGCATCTCTAACCTATCTTCAAACCCTTTACCCTTTCAAGAAACAACAAGCCTGCAG